>JAQQAE010015426.1:0-12051 GCA_029823295.1 Pseudamia nigra
TTTTGATCTTTAGTTCTATAATACTGTACTTATTTTTTATTTAAAATCTACAAAGGTTTGAATTTTGAGAGTGTTTACATAAAGGAGAAACATGAGAAAATGTTCATGCCTGTTTGAGAATAGTGCATAACATGTCTGGTGAGAGGTTTTACAGCCTTAAAACAAATACGGTGGTGCCCCAGCTAACAAATTCAATCCGTTCTGGCGGCGTATTCATTGTGCAAATCATGCATTAGCCAGAGCGAGTTTTTCCATAGGAATCTACTTCGCCTATTGCGGGTTATTTTTAGAACGTAACCCCCGCGATAAATGAGGGACCACTGTAACTTCTCAACTGGGTGACACGGTGGTGTAGTGGGTAGCACTTGTGCCTCACAGCTACAAGGTCCTGGGGCCTTGTGTGTGGAGTTTGCATGTTCTCCGCGTGTCTGCACGGGTTCTCTCCGGGTACTCCGGCTTCTTCTCACAACCAAAAACATGTACTGGGGGTTAGGTGAATTGGTGACTCCAAATTGTCCATGAGCATGAATGTGAGTGTGAAAGGTTGTCTGTCTCTATGTGTCAGCCCTGCAATGAACTGGCAACTGATCCAGGGTGTACCCTGCCTTCAACCTAAATTAGCTGGGATAGGCTCCAGCACCCCCCCGACCCTTGTGAGGATTAAGGGGTAGAAAATTGATGGATGGAACTTCTCAACTTTACATTGTAGAATCAAAGTTCATTTTTGCTGAATTCCTGTGTCTAAAACACATCTGTTGCTGAAAGCCACATCCATCTATTGATGTAAGACATGCCCATGTCCATCAAATAGCTTTTGGAAATGATGTTTTTAAAAACTGTTGATTTAAAAATGTTTTTCTCACAAACCATAAAAACTACAACAACCAAATGTAAGACAAAGGTTAAGAATCTCATTTCCATTGCAGGAAAATAAAATTATATTGATTGGCCTGATCGTGGCTCTATAATAAATATATTTACATTTAGGGTTATAACTCTTAAACTGTAAGTCATAGAATGAAAATTCTTTCCCCTGTATTTCTGAGATTTAAACGCATCAAACAACATGCACCACCGCATCCCTGTTCACATAATTCCACTGTCTACCATTTTGTATCCAAAACAGTTTTCTTACATCTACAGTGGATAGCAAAAGTCTACAACCCGCTGTTCAAATGTGAGGTAAAAATGTGACACCAAGATAAAAAAATTCACAACTTCATCCAAAATTGATAACATGAGAAGAAGTGGAGTGTACAGGAAGCTTTAGTTAGCTTCCTGCTAGCCTTTGGACATGCTAAAACTTTGCCAAGCAGTGCTAAACAAAATCATGTTATAGTGTTGTTAGTGTAAACACTTAACCACAACTGCAGCCGAGTATACTGTATCTCAGGTAAAACTATGTCCATATTGAATAAATAGAAGATACAAAGATCAAGTCTGTGAAACCTGCCACGGGAATAACATTGATTTCTAAGCAGTGATGTCCTCTGGGAAGGCGGCTAGTTCCGATTGGAAGGCTGCCGAAGAGTTTGTTAAGCTTCCTCAACAATGGACTTCACTTCCTCAACAAGTGTTTAATTGTGATGAGACAGGACTCCTCTGGAAGAAAATGCCACGAAGGACATTCATCACTGCCGAGGAGAAGAAACTGCCGTTTAGTCCGTGTACGTCCTCCGCTGACATCAAGTCTCCTTTGCCTGAAGCCATCTCTATCTCCAAGGTATCTGTCTTTATAAATCACTTTTAGACCTAATTTCATGCATTTCTTTTCAGATAATTAACATAACTTCTGTGTCAAATAATAATAATAATGAATAAATGTGCACGTACGGGTGTGTAATACATAATGTATAGGGGAGTTTTCGTGGGACTTGGAACTGATTAATTGAATTTACATGTATTCCTATGGGAAAACTGGTCCCGTCTCACGAGTTTTTCACTTCACAAGCGTGACACCGCAATGGATTAAACTCATACCACTGTATCTGCTGTCCCTGACTGACGACTTCTACTCTGTAACTGTCAGTCTGTAGGCATTTTCCTTAAACACTGATCTAGCCATACTTTGCTCTATTTAGCATTTGGTGCATGTCTGTGATCCTCAGTTTGTATTTTTTTTCATTAGTTGAGATTAACATGAACATGCAGTCAAACACCTGACTCCAGAACACCACTACTGATCTATCACAATTAAGTATTCAACAACGCTGTGTAGGAGCTACATCTGCATTGCTGACAACAACATAAAAATACTGTATGTGCAGCAAATAAGCACTTTAAAACATGACTTACCATGACAGTGACCTGGTGGCTTTTCTGTTTAGCCAGGTCAATCAGGTTGAGGTTGTTGTAAAGCAGGTTTTCCAGGCAGCCACTGAGGTTTCTATTGGACAGAATGGGTTTCTGAAGTCCATGGCCCTGTACAGCTCCCAGACTGAGCTAAAGAAGAAAACACATATGGAATTATGTGTTTTTAAAAAAACACAAACTAGCCCGTTCTAATGGCCCTAATAGACCTTTTTAACGGCACACCTCTTAACTCTTATGGCAGAAAATTAACAGGTGTGATAGTTGAATTGCACTCCATTTTAGTGGATCATATTCAGGGTTTTGGCTTGTTCATCTCGGCCTTGCGACGTCTATCTGACACAATGAGATAAAAGTGATCCCTTCTAGAAGTGATCACATTATTAAGATCACCTGTATTTTTCCTGCTGAGACAAATCAAAAGTCTGCCGTGAAAAAGGCCCAATGTCTATTGTTGATGATGGAATAATCTGGAATAATATCGGGAGGAATAGTTCATATGACATCATATTCTTTTTTCTGAGTTTCAGAATCAGTTAAACACACACAAGTTGTTGTCTCTTGAGTAAGAAGTAATAAAATATGTTAAAAAAAAAGTAAGAACAATTCTTTATGCATACAACAGATATAAGAATTTGACTAAATGCATAACTTCTCACTTTTTAAGCAGTAAGCATGTGGCTGTAGGTCCTTGTACTGTCCTGAATTAGCAGCTGTTTTATTTAAACAATAAATCCTTATGTCAGGGTTTTCATGAAATGCAGACTTGTCCTTACCATTATTCCACTTAAGCGGGCTTCCTAAGCAGTTTAACAGGTGCGAAGTGGAATTTTATGATAGCACATATAGCACTAACTAAAAACATGCACTAGGGGTTAGGTTAATTGGTCACACTGAATTGTCCATAGGTATGGATGAGAGTGTGAGTGGTTTTCTGTCTCTATGTGTCAGCCCTGTGATGAACTGGCGACTCATCCAGGATGTACCCCACCTTTGCCCTAACTCAGCTGGGATAAGCTCCAGAAGCACCCTCCCCAAGGATTAAGGGGTAGAAAATGAATGCCCATATAGCACTATAGCAGGAGAGGAGGCTGAATTCATCAAATAACCAATCAGCAGCACTTTTACAGTGCAGATGGCCCTAAACGTGATGTAGTGGAGTCTGATTGGTCCAGTGGTCAGTGGTCTCTGGTACAATAAACTGCCATGTTTGAAGGGCTTATAAAATAGTATCCCAAACAGCAGCATGTAAACTAAAAAAACTGCCTTCAGGTAGAACAAAACAATGATAGTGAAGTCCAGTATTTATTGAGCTGACAAATGAATGAGGGTATACAACAGATTTAGTGACCAAAAAATTGTGGAAATATTCAAATCTACCTTTGCTGGCAATTTATTAAATTAACTACATAGCACAGAATTCAAAAAATTACAAAAACTAAAAGACCAAAACACCCATAGTTAATCGGAAAAACAAGCAGGTAGGATGGCAACCACCAATGCCTTTTCATCCTCTTTGAATGTATATCATTTATTACATGTTTATCCTTTTTACTTGTTCCTTTTAAATTGACTTTTTAGTACTTCCATATCTCTTTTTGGAAACTTTGGTCTTGCCCTGTCATCCTTGTCTTTCCTTCCTTGGGTTTTTATCTTTTTCTTTTGTTGCAGTAGCTGACAAAATCATTGTTACGATTGAGTTTCCGTAGGTGTGGTTTTCAGCTCAGGGAGTCACTGATTGACATATATTCGGAGGATGTGGGTGTGGTTTGTAAACTCCCTCCCCAGCTATGGGGATATGAGATGATAAAAACTGCTGGTGTGAGGCAGCTGAAAAAGGAGACAGAACACATGAAGGGTGATGAGAATGGACGTCAACCGAATAGGTGGAGAATTGAGATGCTTGTCTAAGTGAGTGTCGAAGATAACACTATTGTATATATTCACCTTGAAAAACTCTGAACTACAACCGAATGACTCAAGAGTGAGTTGGCCATTTCAGCAGAAGAAAGTACATGGACCGCCGGACAGACGGACTCTGTGGGTGTGATTCGCAGGACCCAGAAGCAGACGAGTGGAGGTGAGTTTAGCAAACACACACCTTCATCCTCCGACAGGATAGGGTCAGAACACATCACCCAAGGCTTTTGTAGAACATAACTTAAGACCTGTAAAAACACGCAGGGCCTGGTGAAGAATAAGTTACGGGGGGCTGTCTTGGGAGCTTATAGAACTGACTCCTAGCTAAGCTAGCCGGACCTACCCGTAACAATCATGAAGTAACTTTGTGCAGCTGCTCTTAAAATCTAAGCTATCCAACAAAGTGTATGGTACATTTTGACCATTACAGTACATTTCTGTCACACTAAAGTTCAGTGGTTTTGACTGAAACAAATTACACCAGCAATTTGGTGTCCTAAAGTCCAGAAAAATGGCTTGAAAGCTACAACGGGAGATTCAGATGTTATCTGTAGAAAGGTGAACTATGCTCTAGGAGTAGGTGGAACTTGCTTATTGTAACATTTCACAAATAACACTTACCTGGTGCATGTCCCAGTGGCTAAGTTCTACTGGTATGTGAACTTGCTGTGTGGTTTTATCCACAGTGAGGTTGAGGTGAGTGTTCATCCGCTCCAGCTTTACATGATGCCAGTGCTGATCATCCAGAAGACTACCCACAGAGACAAGAAGCTGGCCACTAGAGGACGAAGTGACTGCTGCAAAATAGAGACAATGAGATAATGTACAAATAATTCAATTATGTAGTCACAATGTTGCATTGATAGTAAATAGATGCTTCCAGCAAATACAAAAATACAAAGAATTTGCTTAAAATATACAATAAAACATCCCTGCAAAGTCAGTATTTGTCTGTCATCTTCCATAATTCCATTTTCGTCCCGGACAAACCTGCTTAAAGAAATTGGTTTAAAATGCCTCTATTCTTCAGCAGCGCAAAAATGTAAAAGAATAAATGTAACAGAATAGAAAGAGGAACAACGGTGGTGGATTATTTTCATCTTTGTTTCAGAGAGCAGGCGGGGAGCTCACCCCGTCTCATTAGAGAGCACGTATCTGTATCTTGGCAGGGAGGATGACCAAACACGATAAATGATGATGCTGCATAAGGATAGCAGGACATAATTAATGGCACATCGGACACGAGCAGGCCCAAATTGGCAGATCCATCTTTTCAACTCCTAACATGCTGACAGATAACAACAGTTGCTCACAACAGAAGGAGCAAGATAAACTAACTCAACTAACTCATTATTAAGTCAATTATTAAGACAGATATTTTTGTATAAAAAAAAATACCCCACGATTCAGTGTACCATCTTCACAGCACGCAGAATTATCTTCTGGTAGCACACTTGTGGATAACATGGGTCAGCACAGCAGTGGGACTAATTGTGTGATAGAATCTTTCTATGTATTTAAATAGATAAATACACATCGAGGGTTTTGAGCTGTGCTTCATTGACAAAGCAACTCTGTATCAAAGTGCAAAAAACACTGCTATTCTCACATCTCTTTGTAATTTTCACATCTTTTTTCTCTGGCGAGTGAATACATTACATATAAATTCACTTTTCAGTCAGCACATACAGTACATCTGTACATCTGTACTTCTGTTATTAGCAAGGTTTCACACCTTCGCAGCCTCCTTTCCGATAGAGAGGAAAGGATGTGTAAATGTAAAATAACATAACTCTATCATTGTGTAATGTCATCAAGGGAATCTTTGCAGAGTCACAGTTGCACTGTGCTCTCTGATCCCCACTGTGTGCTTTTTTAGACAGAGAGTCACCACCCGTGACTAAGAATCAGATAAATCCAGTCACACTTTCTGCTCCAGTCTACATGGGAATCTGCTTTGCTCAGCGATAAATCATTATCTGGGAAGTATTTAAGCTCTGCAAGTACATGCAGATTGGACAATGTCTATCTTCTGTATAGACCCATCTATTCGAGCTGGTGTCAATAAATGTCTTTTATGTAACAGATCCAAGGAGTCTCTCGAGTGTTCCTCAGTCTTCAGTGTGTTTTTACACCTGTTCACAGAACTGTCTGTCAAAGGGTACAGTGTTTTACAAGGAGCTCACTCTGCATCTGACAGGCTCAGATGATTGACTGCTTGGTTCTCTCGGTTGAATCTGCGCTTCCTCTTGTCTGCCAGTTGTATCAATGTGCATTGCTTTAAGCAACCTGAGTCTGCTGTGTCTGGCTGCAACCAGTCAGCAACCATGAGGTGGGTAGCCATGTTTTGGAACATGAATGCCATTTGGCACTCGAAAGTCTGCAAATCAGAAAAAGCATTACATCAGCAACTGTTACTCATGACATTTTGCTCATTGCTTGTCCAGTCAGCTACATTTTCAGGTTTAATCTTAATGGAATTTAGCAAAGTAATAAAATGTGATAACTTACATTACTTTAGTGAAATAATTAAAGTAGTTGGACTGGATACTACATTTTGTAATATGTAGCTAGTCCTGCAATAACCAGGCCGGCGCTCTTCATCAACACTGCATGAGTAAAGGAGAAAAGTCTGTCTAAACTCATTATTACCATGATTACAGAATAAGGGTGAAAACATCTTGCTCATTTATTCATTTAATCATATCTTACTTTTTGCAACTGGGTTTTTTTTGGAAAGATATCAGATTATATATATTTTTTAAAGATTCCTTTTTTGTGCATTTTGCCTTTATTTGAAAGATGCAGTAGAGAGATCACAAAGATGGAAGAAGACATCTTTGCTGTGACATGTAGCCACGGGCTGGATTTGAGCCCTGGCTGCCGTGATCATGCCTGAGCCATGTAAGAGCACCCTACCAGGTGAACCACCAAGGTACCTCTCAGATTACTCATTTTTGTGGACGATTGGGAGGCAAACTCTGGTGCTAAAATGTCTAAATCTATCACTGTTATTTTACTTATAGGGGTACTTTGAAAACTGTAGCATGTAGATGGCTCAAGGGGAAAAGCAGTCAGCCAATGGCAAGCTTATTCCAGCTGACTACGTCCTGTGAGCCAGATGCATCTGTAGCCTTCTAGATATCAAACATCACCTCCCCAACACAGACAGATGCTATTAATTATATGAAAATGTTCACTAAACTCTCTCCCCTTTGGTGACTTTCTTCAGTCGCCTTGCCTTCATTCTACTGCTCTTTGTCAACTGTCAGTCTCACAGCTCCTGAACCTGAGTCAGCTTTATCATCTAACCGGAAGGAAGACAGGTTGTGTTACACTCCCATAACTGCTTGATTTATCCATACTGAATGAACTAATATTGAACGTTCTGTGGAGCCTGAGCTGAACACCAGTTTCCACTTGCCAGGGGTCTATTGTTCCAGACAGCTCCCTGAGGCAATATCACCTAATCATATTCTGTCTGCTATTCCATTATAGCTCTTCACTCAAGCTCTAAATCTGTTTATGAAGGATGACAATGACAGGTCTTATCAGGAGACAGACTGTCATAATTGTTAGAGCATTTCACCGTCACGTGGTCTAAGTATTTGGAATACAAGTCGACTAAAACTAATGCTGCGTCTCTAAATCAATTCTACGCTTTAGTCATAGCTAAGAATTGAGTTATCATCCAACAAACCGAGAAGGGAAACAATGCACAGCGTGAGCACCAGTGTTCTGTTAGGTTTCTGTTCACTTTGATTCAATTAAACTCTACTGGCATGACATTTTGACCAAACATGCGTGGCAAATCAAGTACATAGAAAGACCTGCAGTATGTAAATATGACAAGTAATCAATACAACACTGCCCATACAAATAGGCAACAATTTATACTTAGTCCCTTTAAAAGAACTTAAAAACACACACACACACAAAAGGAAAATCGACTTCTTTTTTGTTTATATTACTATTATATTAGGTGATATTTAATTTGTGTACATACACTCACTGGCCACTTCATTACAGCAACTTGTTAACACAACACATGTAATAGAATAGACTTTATTGTCTTTGCACCTTAGGGTACAACAACATTGTGAGTGCTCCCTGCTGCATCAGTGCCCTGTGGACATTTGACAAGGTACAATAATAAGGCATTATGATATTAACTATATAAAACTATGGGCCAGATCCACATAGACTGCACTGCAACTGCTCACTATTTTGACTTTTTGTTGAAAAATTAGCAGTGTTCCTTCAGGTGGTATGACTGACTGCCATATTAAGTCATTGTTGGCGTGATTGCTCTGAGTTTGTGAGTTGAAATTCAAATTTCAGGGAATGTTCCAGTCATAATTTCAAAGTAGGACTAGGTAATTCTGACTTCCAAGTACAAGTGCAATACATCATTGCCATCATATACACAAGTTAAGTCATTTACTGTGTTTTCCAGGTGATATGTCGCTCTGGTATGCTAGTCGCACGAGCCAAAAAATGCATAATGAAGAAGAATAAAACGTGTATTAGTCGCTCTGCAGAACAGGTCGCATCTGTTTGGGGAACACACGTCAAACGTGCGACGCACTTGACGGAGCGCTCGCATCTCACCTCCTCTAGCGGCTGTCAGTGTGACAAACACCCTATAGTCGAATTTATTCAAAATACAAGTTGCTCTGATGTATTTGTCGCTCCCCTCGCCAGACTATGCAAAAAACCGTGATTTTTAATCTGGGAAATACGGTAAGTATGAACTTGGTTCAAAAGTTAATATTAGCATCTTAGAATATAATAGATATTTTTAGCTCCAGGTTTTTGAAGGTTAAAAATTAATTATTACTGGAGGTCTGACAAGACTACATTTTAGCATTTTCAGCCAATCTCATTTTCTGCAAATAAATGGATGAAATGCCAATATTTTCTAGGGACTTTAAAAATATATATATTGTCAGCAGGTTCTACAATAAACAAAATTGTTTGTTGTTCAACAGTAAAACAGGCTCTTTTCCAGGGCTGTATGTGTTATAAATGTTTGTCACTGCACAGGAACACTGCACACTTCTTTATAGGAATGGCAGGTGGTTGATCTTTAGGTTGTCATTATAATGTGCATAACAACCAGCCTTGTTTTATTTTAAGAGACATACAGCACAGTGAGAGCAGTGGAGGATTCAGCAGTTATAGTCTATTATAACAGTAGGAAAGTGCAGCATGCTAAGCCTCTCATTTGCTATTTTTGCAGTTTCCAACACCTTTGAAAATATCAAGGCTGCTGACTGAAACCATTATAGGACCATTTATAAGACACTTCTGGAGGCTCACTGTAAATCACTGGAAAGTTGAATCCAACAAGCATATGAAATAGTAATCACCACAGTTCACAGCCTTGTATTTCCTCTGCCAACTGGCACACTTTTTCCAGAGAGATGCAGCTTGTTCTCTGGTAACAGTTTGCTGCGGACACCTGGAGAGGAATCTGGTTGTACATTTTGTTGCTCTCTGCAATTAGTGGAAACCTTTGTGATCACTGCATAGTGTTTGGCTGAAGTTAAATCTGGATATTCTTCATTTTCAAGCACTACAACATAGCCAGTATACTTATTATTCAGAATTAAGAGAAAGTAGACTTTCACTTAGCATGCATCTTTCCCAGTACGTCGCTCTGATGCCATCCTAATTTAGTCAGCAATTCGTCTAGAATGCACTGGAGCAGGACACACTGGCCCTCACTGTATTTACTGCTGTGTACTACACCTTTCCACTGACAGTTCAAAATTGTAGAGAATTATGAAGCAGCAGGCTACATTATAACATGCTGACATTTTGATAAATGTAAAGCATGGAGGAAATGAGATAGTTCTGGATAGTGGACATAAATCTTAATGAGCCAGCTAGTTTGTTCCAAATGCTTGGACAGCCACAGGCAGGGAGGGTCTCACTGCCTGGCTGTCTGTGTAACAGTATTTATCTGTGTGCCTGTCTGTCTGCATGACTATGGGTGTATTTTGTTTTATACAATCATTAATTGACATTGAAGGCTATTACTCACTGGCTGACAAACACATCTGCTGTGTCGGAACTCTTTATGTGTTCACAAGCAAACGTGTCCCTGATGTTCAGTGATGGCCATCATTAAGCCATCTTTAGTTTCTCTAAGTCTCTGCCAGCTTGTTTTATTCCATACACGACGAGCATCATCGTTAAAGAGAAGACTGGGACTGACAAGATCAGGTGGCCAAACGGGAGCAATAAGTATAACAAGCCCAAGAGAATATCTCACACTCTGACATAATACACCTGAATCTGTAGGTTTTATATTTGCCTTCCTCTCATGAGCTTCTCTTTTGTCTCCTCACTCTCATGCCAACAGCCGAGTAGTGGAGGAGCACACTGTGGCTCAAGGTGGATGCTCATAGCTATTGATCTAAATTACACTGTCTGCAGACTGCAAACTCCTGAGAGAGGAGGGACGGCGGGAATGTATGGGGGAGAGAGAGGGGAGACAGACAAACAGCATGCAACTGGAAAAAGAAAACAATCGCCTCTGAAAACCTAATCTAGCTGCGGAAGGAATGGGGCAACATATGACAAAGGAGGGAGAGGAAAATGAAGGCATAGAAAGAGAAAGGAAAGATAGACAATTGCAAAACAGAGACACAAAAACAGCCATTGACAGGTAGACAGTGGCAGGAGACTATGACAGACCTATGATTGAGGTGTAGCATGTTAGTTTATGGCTGTATTATCACTACTCACTTCTGTCTCTAGTCCATTACAACCAAATGCAGGGTTTATTTTCATTCCCCCAAACTTGTTGAATGCCAGCCCAGCAGGGAGATGTGACAGGTGTCATTCACACAGCTGATGTCAGACTGACAGAGTTCGCTGATGATACTGCTCTACAGCTGACAGACACTCAACAGTCCCGCTGGGAAATTCAGACTTTTCCCCAGAACTCTCTATCAACAAGCTCCAGTTGGATAATATTCTGTTTGTATGTACGGAGAGTGAAGAGATGGTGACAGGAGTTTAGGGAAGTATGTAGAATATGAAGAAGCACAGAAATGTAAAATTTCTTCACTACTTGTTGCATGCTGGCAACAAAAAGCAAGTGAAAAAACACTCTGCAAATTTGCAACCATGCCTAAACACTCAACTCAACCCTCAAAAGTTTTATATATGGGTAAATACACTGGAATTTTAAAGTTATTACTCCCAGGAGGTTATGTTTTTGTCTACATGGATTAATTTACTTATCTGTTTGTTTGTTTGTTTGTTCACAACATACACTACCAATCCAAAGATTGGGACCACCCATAGACTGTATATATAACAGGACAAAGTGACCGTGATGCCACCCATTAGTTCCTGAAGGGCTGTTTTGAGGCCAATCGAGTTGTCACTTCCTGGATGGCATATTGGAGCTAAAAATAGAGTAGCCATATTTGGATGAATGGCGGTGAAGCTTCATGCCAGGGGACTCATGGGAAGCTAATATTAGCCACTAGCTTCCTGATGCGGTAAAATTTCACCACACAGTATCAAACAAAGTCATATCACAGTGTAGTTGGTGCCCGTATTGACTAAATAGAGGATCCGAAAGTCAAAATTGGTCCAACTTAACGAGCAAGCTATTGCTATAGCGACATGTCAATCAAACCCACACACAGCAGTGATTTGTTGGATTATTTGCTGTAATATCTTAATATCTTAATATCTCAGCAAAAAGTTAAAGCTGAACCACCACGTTACTTATTAGAGGATCCAAATAAAACGTTTGAGACCATGATGACCCATGAAAAAAATTTATTCGCTTAGTAT
>JAQQAE010015427.1:0-12051 GCA_029823295.1 Pseudamia nigra
TGTCCAGGAGCCGAAGGGTTAGCGGTTCAAATCCCGGCTTCTCGTGTCCACAGGCCGAAGTGTCCTTGAGCCAGACACTGAACCGCACGTTGTTCCCAGTGAGTGTCACTGGTGTATGAATGTGTGTGTGGAAAGCAGTGGAATGCGCTTTGAGTGCCGTAGGGTACAAAGGTGCGATATACCATTTCTAAGCATGTTTTTACAAATAAAAGCAAGAATTCTATTAGAGGCCATGTCCCGAGAATGTTTGGGAACATGGGAGCACCTATCTGAGGCTAAAAACCTTTAGCAAGAAGTTTTAGCTTAAGATGTGATTTAGGAAAGGTGTTAGAACAGCTCCCCACAAGGACTGAACTAAAACTTTGATCTGAGTGCGGAGGCAGAGTCGACCTCATTGCTATGTAGTGCAAATGACTTGGAAATCCGTGATTGATTACACCTGTGCAAAAAAAGTCGTTCGAGACAAAATGTGTATAGAGAATGAATCTAGACATACAGGACAAAACATGGCACTGTTTGATGCCGTTTAACATATAATAAGCCACACTTACACTTCAAATGTTTAAAACAGACGTTTTTGGCAGCATTATTACAGTTTTCAAATCATGAATCTTTTCTCATGTCCAACTTTGGACGATAACTTCAGTTTAGTTTTTAGTTTTACAAGTGCAGAAGTCTGTCAGATAAAGCCTTGATTTATAGCATCTGAAAAACCAGGGTGAAAAGAATTAATGACAGTGATTTATGCAGCTATGTTTTTTCAAGATCCATATATTCTTGTCCATCATGAACCATTAACACTGGAGAAAAGCAAAAATCAAACTGCTGCCATTTATTGTTGTTTTACTGTTCGAAAATATGACAACTATTTTTACTTTTTAAATTTCAGAGAACAAAATCATGTATTTTTACCCCTAGATTCAATTAGTGTCTTAGTTCTAGTTTTCATTAATTGCAATCGCTCATCCTTTTAGTTTTTCCTACATTTTCTCCTCTGCTTAAGAAACTCCTCACAACCCCTAACAATTTTGTCAACTTAGGAGCTCTTTTAAGGTTTAAGATGTTTTATGAATCACTTTTGTCTTTACTAGTAGCTACTCTTAAGAATTCAGAAATCACGCCCATAATTCTAAGTGCCCTTTATGAATACAGGCCCAGGTCTACAATAACAACGAGGGCCAGAGTTAACGCTATAATGGCTAGTTGTTTCTATGTTTCAAGCTATATTAAAAAATGCTAAATGAAATAAAGAACTGTACCTAATACAAGCCTTATGCAGATTTCACCCAATATGACCATTTCTACTTGTTGAACAGAGGAAATTAGAAATAAAGGTATGTCTTTATTAAAAGCCCGCCTCAGATAAAGTCCTATCACTTTCTGCAGCTGAGGTGAATAAAGGCCCTAGCCATTATTTGACAATAGACTGCACCTGGAATTTTTCAGATTTATTGCTGGGAAGTACTGCCAAGAAAGACCAAGCTGTTTTTTTCCCCACTGGTCTTACTTTCTAATTATTAAACATTAGGTATTAAACTCTATTCCGCATATAAGAAAAAAGATTTCCAAAAGTTGTTGAATCAAACTTATTGATGCCTGCAGAAATCCCAGAGACTTCTCAAAGCTCTGTGGTGCCGGAGCAGAGCAACTCACAATGTTGACTCAGGTAGGATTTTCCCAGGTTTATGAGGGGTTCGACACCGGGTCGGGAGTGGGTTTTGGTTGGTCATGTGTTTTAGGGATTTAGGTGTCCTATTTGCTGTTTTTGACCACGGTAAGGAGTAATGTGTCCATTTATTTAAGATAAACATTGTGATAAATCACGTTTTTATTTCTTTTTCCATCATAGGATCTAACAACAATCCCTAGCCATCAAAATTCTTAATCTACAGCAAAACATACATTTAACTCAGCTTAAAAATAGTCATTCTGATTTCTGTTTTTTGAGATGTCACAAACGCAGCTTCACTGCCAAATCACCAGGATCATCCTGGACCCTAGGAGAGGGTGCCTACATGATGGTATCCATGGCACTGACAGTGAATGAGTGTAGGCAGCAGTTGCTCATTTACACTAAAACTAAAAGACACTGAACATCCTGTTTGGAACATGAGTGAAAATGTGTCTACGCATGTTGCGATGAACGAGCTGTGGTGTTTGGAGCTGAAAAAGACATTCTGGGGCCATGTAGGACTTACATTAACTTGTTAAAGAAACAAGTTATGTAACCTTTTTCATTTTTGTCACTGAGCTTTTTTATTACTGAACACTTTTAAGTAAGAAAAATGTATACCTACACAGTCTCATATTAGGTTGTGTGCTTTGTATTTATCGTAACTTATTATGAAAAATGTAAATTCAATCTGATAAGTCAGTCCTCATCATGTAGTTCAGTCACTTATCATCAACCTACAATCACTGCAAGGCATTTTAGCAGGAGATTACAGACAAGATGCAATTGGACAATGCATTCTTACATAATTTTTTGCATTTTTTTTCAAGGCAGTGACATTGATGGAATTTAAAATTCATCACACATTTACATGTTCACTTAAGGACGAATTGATTAGATTTAGGTTGCCAAAGGTCAAAGTCACTGTGATGCCATGAAGCTCTCTTTTGTCTATTATTCAACATACTATTCAACATTAGCCTTATAGTGAAGGCAGGTTTCTCAGTAGAATCATACACAAACTTCAAATTAATCAAGTAAACTTAATGTCTTTCATTATCTCCCTTAAATTGCTCCATATGAGTGTTTTTCTGGGGACCCACACACCCACTGTGACTGAATTCACAATTTATTTCTGCTCGATGAGAATGAAAGTGTGTTAAATTACCCATTTGTATTGCCATGTCTGCGTCACCTGTTAATAGTTTAACCATGTAAATAAGACAAAATAATAAGCAGAAGATGATGGATGGATGGAAATGTTTTGTGCTTAATAGGCTCTAGGTTGTTTCTTTTCATCAATAATGTTTTTACAGTATAATTTATAGTATGCATTCAGCATTAAATACACAATTATTACACAAATATTTAATTTCTTGTTGAAATTTTTGTAGTGTTTAATGGCTGAACATTCACAGTGCATTTAAACTGTTTTTGTGAAGTTCTGACTGTATACTTCGGGTCATTGGAATACTGGAAGGTAAATGTTGTTCCATGTTGCAGTTCTCTGGCAGACTGAATCAGGTTGTCCCCCATTATCTCCCTTTACTTTGCTGTATTTATTATACTCTCTACCTTGACAAGCCTTCCAGCGCATGTAGCTGGGATGCTTTCCCACAGCATGATGCTGCCACCATACGTCAATGTGTGAATGGTATTTGAGATGATGTGCAATATTTGGAGTCTGCAACATCTCTTCAGTCTCATCAGAACCAAAAACCTTCCCCTAGTTGACTTTGGAGTCTCCCACATTGCTTAAGGTGAACTCTACAGGAGATTTAATTAGAACTTTTTTTCTCTTTGCCACTCTTCTGTAAAGCTTTGACTGGTGAGGATCAACAGTTGCTGTTCACACAGTTTGTTCCATCTCAGCAGCTGAAGATTCAGGGTCATCATGGGGATGTTGGTGTTCCCCCCTTCACGAGCCTCCTTATACGGCCTCTCAGTTTGTGAGCATGACCGGCACCAGGCAGATTTATTCTTTTTTATTTGCTCAATATTCCTCCCATTTCTTAATAATGGCTTTGAATGAATGGATGAATAAATGATCCTGTGCTTGAGTTCATACTCAGACCACACAGGCTACAGTGGGTCTGCTGTGTCACTGAACTCAGGCAACGTTCAGTGACTTGGAAATATTTTTGCACACCTACTAAGACTTATACTTTTCAACAACCTTTTCACAGAGATTCTTGGGATTTTATTTTGTCTTGAGAGTGTAGATGATGACAATAATACTGAGTCACCAGTGACTGCACCTTCCAGACACAGGTGTCTGCACTATAATCACTTAAGGAACTTTCACTTCACTGAGGTTATGTCCCTTTCACAAACTGAGAGACTACAAGCACTGACTGGCTGGATGTCTGTGGAATTAGGTCAGAAATGTTAAAGGGGATCTCGTTCACTTATTCGCTATTATACATTTTTAATTTGCTGATATTACTTTGTAGAAATCTGTTTTCACTTTGACATGAAATAAGTGTATTTTGTAAATTCTTGTCAGAAAAGTAGTTGCGTGACTCCCCTGCTAGTGCGTACCATGGCCCAGGCTCAATTGCTGTGGCCCAGGTTCCAATCCAACCTGTGACTCTCTGCTGCATGTTGCTCCCTACACTCTTCTCCCATCATTCCTGTCTCTGTCTGTCAATAAATAAAGGCTAAAAGCCCCAAAATAAATCTTATATTGACAATGATTGAATTTTGAAAGGTAACAATAATTAAAACATTCAAGGTGGGTGAACGTGTTTTTAATATGCAGCTTATGACTTATAATGGTTGGAAAACCCCATCTTGCACTTTGACTGCCTCACAGAGAAACTCTTGTAAACAGTTATGATTTCACACGGACCTGATAATGGGATTATGAGTGTTTTTTTTTTTTTTCTGAAAAAGCAATTAGTGCTGGTTTAATTCAATGATTCACTTCTGTAATTACCCCTCACTGACCTCAGATAGTCAGGTTTTTTTACTCTCTAGATGAACAGCGTAGATCACTGTGACAGTCTCCTCTCTTCTCTACTTCAAACATACTGACCCCTAAAGTTAGAAAAGCCTTCATATCCTCTTTTGAGAATTCAGGTATTTTCTGCCTGTTTCAGCTTTTCTGCCATCGTGCAATCTGTTATCGGGGATCAAACACATCCTCTCTCACTCCTTGTTTCTACATCTCTCTGTACTGTTGCCCAAACATATCTTCATACCTGTGCAATACTGTCACTGCAAAATGTACACATTTGATAAAGAGCTCTGATTGTGATCGTGATGATAATGGAGATAGAGTGGAGGATCATTATTCATCTTGAGACTCGCCCTACCTTCTTCTCTCTTCAGTGAAAGTCAAGCAGGCCTCTCGCTTAAGCCGTGGCAGCCGACAGTACTTAGAGAATTTTAAAGTGCCAGAAGAATGAATAGGTGTAGTGTGGCGTAATGAATTATAAATCACGGTGGCTTACACGTGGAGGAGTAGACCTTGAGAACCGAGGAACGTCAAACTCCTGCTGTGACAGCTGGCAGCCCGCTCTGCAATGCTCGGCCACCTTAGCTATTTCTCACCGTAGCAGGCGATAGCACGCACACCTAATCTATCCTCTTAAAATGGGAGCAGTTACCGTCACCGGGTGACGTACTCGGTTGCTGGTTTGGGCCTGCTCACACAGGTGCTAGAGCCAATTCTACGTTAAATAAACCAGAGGCAAACAGAAGGCTGCCAGACGTAACAACATGGAGATAAATTGGTTATGTTCTGCCTCCGTTAGAGCCGACATACACCTGGACTGTGAATATATTGGAGCTACACTCATGCAGTGGCAGGGTTTCAATTACAAGGATTCATTTTTACACCCAGGTTTATTTATGGTTGGTCCAAATTTTCTGCACAAGATTGTCCTGAGAGATGACACATAAACTATAATCAACTAAGTAAATCAGATTTTGAGATAGAATTATGTAGTTTAATCCTGTCTTTCCCAACAACATGGTCTGGACCAAAATAGTCCAGACCAAACTTTTTTTATTTTGTTGCCCATTTGTGTATTATTTTATAAAGTTTTCTCAAGTTTTTTTATTCTTTTGTTCAGTTAATTAATTATTGTTTAATTCTGTTCAATTTATTGATTATGTCATTCATTTTTGTCCATTTTCTACATTAGTTTATTTTTTTGGTCAGTTTGTTAAATATTTTGATAATTTTTGAATTTTTGATAAATTTTAATGTACTACTTTTTTACCTTTAAGGAGTATAATAGGGACAGTTTATAACATTTTTTTCTGTTTTTTTTTTTTACAGATAACTGACCCCCAGCTCAAAACAGACTCTAACCTGCGTGTTAGCACACAATCAACATGCAAACCTAACATAATGAATTGTAATTAATTTGAGTTTTAATGGCTAGTTTGACATTTCAATGTTATAATGAGTAACACAATCCCAATGATAAATTCTTTTGTCATTAGGATTTAAGCTAAAATGCTTACAAATTAAATTTATGTTTAATTTTTTTAATATTAGTTTTACTAATATATATTTTGATAAATGATTTTTAGGTTATGGAATTATTTTTAAAGCTGTACTTCTATATCTGAAATGCCCTTTTGTTAGGTGAGTTTTGACCATTTAAATTAAATAAAATAACATGATTTTTTTTAGTTTTTACACAGGATAAAAAAAATCATCCTTTAGCCTTAAAAAATAATGGTCCTCTTATATTATACTAATACTGAATGTTTTCAAACCCTGTTTTTTTGTCCTCACAGAACCAAACAGAAGGTACCCAGATGTAACAAGATGGAGATAAATTGTTTAAGTCCATGCCGACACAGGCCTGGACTGTGAATATATTGAAGTTACACTCTGCTAGCTCAGTCAAAGAGGCAGAAAAGAGTAGAAAAGGACCCCACCGGATCATCCATTCACCGAACTGTCTGTTTCTTTACAGTGTATTTTTGGTGTTCTCCTTCTCTCCCTGTAGGATAACAGTTGTGAACCACTGTCATTTCGCATTAAACACAAACCCCACTGATGTTCTCCATGAAAACTTTTTTTTTTTTGGTACAGCTGCAGTGTTTGTTTTTGCTTCCTCCCCTCCCGTCCCTGTTGTGTTAGTATGACTGAGTGATCTGTAGCCGAGTACTCATCCATGAAGAGACGTCCCTCCTCTTTCCAGCTGTCGACTCGCAATGCTTTTTTTGCCACACGCATGTTATATTCATAAAGCCTTTTGCAGGTTGAGATTCAGAGTTTAGGCCAAGTCACTCACACAAACATAAAAAGTTCATTTCTGATATCTCATTCAATCATGATGTAGACAAGCAGAGCCTCGGTGGTTCATCCATCCAGTAAAGCCTGTCTGGTAGCATGCTCATATTATTGATGAAATTGTGTCCCTGAAAAAAAACTGCACGCTGCATAACAATTTGACAAGCTGTTACAAATTGTCTCTGGTATGTGCTCAGTGATATCAATGATATGCTAATGTGGCATCCTAAACTTTGAGTGTCACACTAGTTAGAAGCACATTGTCAAAGTTATTCATTCACAGTGATGAGGTCAGTGTATTGTTTGGACATTCCAGAGGTCCCCATAGCACGGTAAGAAAGTGTGACTATCAGTCTCTGGGTTGGTGTCTACGTACACACAGTAAGTTTAAAACACAATGGACCCTATTTAGGAAATGTGAAGCACATAGTCAATAGTTCAAAGTCTGTGATCAGTGGGGGCGTGCCTAGGTCAGGTTTGGTATTTGTCAGGGTGACTACCCACCATGCGCCAGGTGGTTCATGCAAACAGGTGGAGTTTATCTACTTAATTATTAGTGGGAGTGTTTTTTGCATGATATACAATAACATAAATCAGTTCTGTGCACCATTCCTTTTAATACTCATCAGCATGCCCATTGATTATGTAAATTAAGAATAAGTAGAGCTGAATGCAGAGACAAATAGCTGAGTGGCTCAGAGAGGTATATGATATTTTTTCTTACATACAGTAAATTCAGGTGTCGAATATTTTGTCTGTCTGTTATGTAAAGGATCCAAAATCCCCAGTACATGTTCTGGCACTCCCAACTAACAGGAGTTAATGCTAAAACACAATTAAACATGATTTTAAAAAAAATCTCAATGTATTTATTTTTATTTACTGTTAATATAATAATAATAATAATAATAATAATAATAGTGATTATTATTGTTGTTGTTGTTGTTGTTGTCATCATCATTAATAATTTTTATTTTTGAATATACAGAAATATACACAAACCATGCTGTTTTTAAGGAATAATACATATTGCATGCATCCATCATATACATATACAATATATAACTTTTGCAGTATATACACTTCTCCATGGTCATGCATCTTGAAAGCAGTGCCCTCTTTGTCTCTGAGATACCAGTCACTGGTCTGTTTTTTATGCCTAAGACCAGGTTTTTATCAGTCACAAGTACAGCTGATTTTGTATGAAAAATAGCACTGTGTTGCCTGTCTAATTTTGATACCAATGTGTCTTCAGGTGCACTATGCACATTGCCATCTCAGCAACATGGGTGTGTGGAATGGATATTTGCACTGGGGCGAGATAGAATGCCCCATCTGCTTTCATGTTTTGCAACAATGCTCCACTCAGAAAATAGAGCCCAATATCCTTGGACTTTTGGCACCGATGTTCAAAGGCCAAGGGCACAGTAACATTAGGTCTGTGCATTTTTATACATGTGATGTCACATCAAGACTTTCAAGGATTATCTTTCTGATATGGCACATTCACTTTGACTGTAAGATTTCCTGATTAGATTTTGGCAGCCAAAGGTCAAAGTTCGAGGTCTTTGTAACTTCACATAACACACCTTTGTCCGACCATAACTGCTGATAACGGAGAACTGCATGAACAAATGTAAGGAATGTGTCTTTATACAATTGTACTACAGCTCATGTTGAATTAGTATTAGCAGTATATCCGAAGTACAGTAGGTGCAAAGCTTTTTCCACACAAACTCTGAAATGTTCCTCTGTGTATCCTCATCGTCAATGACATTGAGCATGTTGAGTACCTGGCCACACTGGCTGACTAGTAATGAAAGGGAAATAATAAATACACAGGGGAGTGCACAAAGAACTACATTAAGGAATACAATAAAGATTACACTGACAGGAGCAAAAATACAAGGACTTACATGAAGAATAAGGAATTTTTATTTCAGTTCATACTTATACAATTTTATGTAATTTCAGTACACTTTGTTGCATTAATGCATCAAAATATGTATCAAAGATGTGACATATTTAAGTCCTTAAGTGCTCATGTAGACATTCTAATGATGTATCCATTCCTGGTTCAGCTTTCATGTCAAAGCTGGAGTTTGCCTTCTTAGCTACTGTGCTGTTTTTTGAACCTTATCTTGAACTAGAAGTAGTAGGCATTGAGGCTAAAAAAGTCTCATTAAACTCAGTTACATTCAAAAATGGAAAAGTTTTAGTTTTTAGTTACTCTTAGTATGAACTGTTTGCCGTAACGTTCCATGGTTCAATAGATTTGATAAAAGATGGAAAGTGATTGGATTTTAGATTTCAGAGGTGATAAGACAGAATGTTTAATGCTCTCTTTCACAGAATAGTCTCATAACAACACTATGGTCTAGAGATAAGAATGCAATATAAAACCTGCTTAGAGTTTAAAAATCTCTACCTCACAAGTTAAAAAAAAACTTCAGAAAGCCTCAAATTCATCAGCTAAACTTTAACTTGATAAATAATGTGTAAGTTTATTTCTTTGAATTTCTAGTATCTAATAATCAATGATCAATTGCTTCTAACATAATTCATTGGAATTGGAATTTAGAAAAAGCAAGGTTTCAAATGAGCTTAAAGAAGATCATTTTGAGTTAAATCACAATTTAATCAGGTTTAAAAATGAACCTATATTGGTGCAGCTGAACCTTCCTACTCGTTTGCTTTTGTTTTGCTCTTTTTACTGTTCATCCAGTTTGCTCAGTTATTGTACAGTACAAGTTCAGAACTTGAGGTGTTTGTGTTATTAGGATGAGTGCAGCACCTGTCTGGGTTTAAAGAACATCTTGTGGCTCAGATGGAGGATAGACAGATACAGGTGCAGCTGTCCAAACTTACAGGAGGATCAGAGTCCCGTCTAAACTTTAGACCAAAATGTACAGGATGCAAGAAGCATAGAAATCTTCATCGACTGTATGTTTTCTTGCCTGTTTTACTCTTGTTTTTGATTATCTGTATACGCAGGTCAAAAGTATCCAGGATGCCATTCGAAGTAAGAAGCAGAGGTTTAACTTCATGGGGGAGGAGGTAAATCTGTGCCCTTCTGTCGGCATCTTCATCACGATGAACCCAGGCTACGCCGGGAGGACTGAGCTGCCTGAGAACCTAAAGGCTCTGTTCAGGTGAGTCCAGCGCTAAAGAAAAGCAATGTTTGTTTTCATGAATCTAATGTAGTACACTATATGAGTCAAATGTTTGGGCACACATTCTCCCTCAGTGTTTTTTCTTTGTTATTATTTTCAGCATTGTACATTTATACTGAGGATATCCAAACTTTGAAAGAACAACAAAGTGCATTTTTTATATTTTAGTTCAAAGCAGCCACATTTAGCTTTGATGACAGCTTTGCACACTCATGGTATTGTCTCATCAGACTCACAAGGTAGTCACCTGAAACAGTTTTCAATTCACAGCTGAGCTCATCGCCATTTTGTTCCTTCTTAATGTGCTTCAGACCATCAGTTGTCTTGTGCTGGGAAAGGGTGGGTAGCGAGTCAAGAGTCCTACTAGTGCTACTACAACTACTGCGAAACATCCATAGTAGAACAAGAAACACTCAAATGAAGAGAAAAGACAGTTCATCATTACTTTAAGAAATTACTTCAGTCAGTCTGAAAAACATAAAACAAGTGTGTGTGTCCCCAAGTGCAGTCGTCAAAATCTTCATATGCTAACTGAGGTGCTGTAAAGTGGAGGTTTCTGAGTCTGGTCATTCTAATAAGCAGAGGTAACTCTTGGCCTTCCTTTCATGGGACGATCCTCATGAGAATCAGTTTCATCGTAGTGTTTGACGGTTTTGGCAGATTGCACTTAGGGACAGATTCAAAGTTCGTGAGATTTTTCAGACTGACTGACCTTCACGTTTTACAGTAATAATGGTCTGTCTTTTGTTGCTCCCCTCGCCAGACTATGCAAAAAACACGACTTTTAATCATGAAAATTTGGTAGTCATCTTCTACTTCTGTACATTTTTGTCATTTACCTAGTCCTACATTTTTTGTCCGATTCAAAGCATTCAAACTTAATACTGTTTAGTTTATTCAGGACAAATAATATTCTCTTACTTATTATAATTCTACTCTTTACAATTTTAAAATTAAATTTTAAAATTTTAAGCTTTTTGACAAAATTTTTCCCATGAAAATTAATGGAGAATTTTTTTCAAAATCCTTCAAATCTCTTCAACTTTAAGCTTATAGAACTTCGGCATATTGCAACTCTTCAACTTTATTTATGTTTTAACAACTCTTAAAGTATTTGTCATTTGTCCTGCTTTTTCATATCCTTTATACTTTTCACAAACTCACAAACTACTTCAGCTCATTATGATTAAACAACTCATAAACTTTAAACTGCTTCAACTCATTCTTGTGTTTAAACAACTTTTAAACTTTGGACTTTTTCAACTTATTCTTCAGCATTTTAATGTTACTTTAACATGAGTTCAGCACTTCAGCAGTTTTCAGCAATTTCAATCAGCAATCCCATGCAATCTCTTCAGACATTGCAAATGTTCTAATTTAATACTAAAATGCTTACAGTATATGTCTTAAGTTCTCACATAAAATGACTTCTGCAACCTACATCCCTTCATAATAACACATTTACCTGCTCAACATTATAATGTAGGCCTAAAAGTTGCATTTAAAAGGGTCCAGAACATTCATTTGAGCACAAATTCACTCCGTCTCATAATTTATCGATTTGTGATTCTTGTCATGACAGTTTGTCATTTCTAAAAGTTGGGTCCCTGGAAAAAATAAAAACTTTGTGAACTACTGGTCTAAACATATTAAAAAGGCATGAAATTACCCACCTCACTCACCTGTGAAGTGTTAATCATTCATACTTACTGTATGTGAATCTGATAAGAAAGTGTTTTGAATGCGGCCATTTAAGACAATCCAAAACAGAAAACATGCTTAACACTGGGATTTCATGTGTGTTACATAATCCCGTCCATGTTCTGTCAAAGTCTGGATGTTTTCACTGTCCATGTACAATGTTGAAAATTATCTTCTTTTCCTTTCGCCTGTTCCCTTCAGGGGTCGCCACAGCGAATCATCTGCCTCCATCTCACCCTATCCTCTGC
>JAQQAE010015428.1:0-12051 GCA_029823295.1 Pseudamia nigra
AGTGTCAGATGTATTGCAATACACCAGTCCACACCGAGCCTAATAACATTTATCGCTGTGTCCAGCTTCTTATCCCATAGAATAGCCACACCTCCTGGGATTCTGCCCCTTTTTATTCCTAAACTAAGGTCAGTGGTAGATTCTCTAGCACTATTAAAACTGTCCTTGATAGAGTTTAGTCCCTCTAAGTCCTGTTTTGCCAGAAAAGTTTCCTGTAGGCACAGAATGTCACAGTGCTCCAACAACTGATCAACAATAATGCAGCGAGTTTTATCCACAGCACTTTGACCCAGACACAGGCCACAACAGTTGTATGACAGGACGCTTATTTCCATAGCAACATCATAGTTCAGCATTCAAGCCAGTTGCGCAGACACTCGTAGCCCCAGCAGATAGAATAGCAATAGCCGCATTAACACCAATGACAGCTTTACGTGGTTCATAAAAGCGCCGTACGTACGCTCCCTCTGGCCAGAGCTCCGGCTTATACATATCTCCCACATCAGTACATTCCGCGGATAATTTGAATGATGCGTATCTGCTGTTTGCAGTGACAATCCTTTCACATGAGACTCAAGGGAGACTCGAGGGACAAATACTCAAGGGAATGAACAAAAAGATATAAAATAATCAACGTTATAGTTAATTGGGTTACTGCAAGTTAAGACACTTTATTATCCCCATAGGGAAATTCTTTGTCAGGTAAGTAAAGATACTTTGCAGAAAAATGGCTTTTTTGTACCAGGTTTGGTACATTTGGTCATAGTATGTGATGGAATTGGGTCGACACAAAACAAAGAGAAATTTGGTCAAGTATAATATGTGATATTATAAAACACAACTCGGTTCCCCTCTACTGGAAGCATTCTGGATCACCAGGTCTGGAATACTAACAGGATCCAGACAGAACTGGTAGAACCTAAAGAAAAGTTGTTTTCTGTGGAGTCGCAGCTAAAAATGTTCCCATCGCTTCATGGTAAAGATTCCTTTACAAAATTCCTGGATGTAGATAGTGATTGGGATTACAGTCATCTTAATCTTAGCAGTTGTTTCTTATGCCATTATTGAAGAGAGAAAGTTTTTTGTCCCACTCTTGCCTTAGGCTTGGGCTCTTTTGGGTTTGCTCTATATATTAACTTTGAGGCGTCTGGCTTGAATTATGATGCACCTAGAGATAATCTTGGTTTATGAATGGAGCTATACAGATGCAACTGAACTGAACTGACATTGACCTATCCTACCTGACCTGAAAACTTATTCAAGATCTCTTCATAACATTCTGAGTAATGTCTCTGGCAGATATAAAATGTTCATATTATAGCATAATATAATATTTGTTCATAGCATAGTATTTGATATTATACTTGGTCATATTATAATAAGCTTTTAAACTTGGTCACAGCATAGAATATCATGAAATTTTGTCATAGTACAAGCCCCATTTCCACTGAAGTTGGGATGTGGTGTAAAACATAAAAACAGAACACAATGATTTGCAAATCCTTTTCAACCTATATAAAACTGAATACACTATAAAGACACAATTTTTAATGTTCAAAACTGATTCACTCTATTTTTATTTTTATTTTTTTGCAAATATTCCCTCATTTTAAATTTGATGCCTGCAACATGTTCCAGAAGAGCTGGGACAGGGAAATACTGGGAAAGTTGAATAATGATCAGAAACACCTGATTGGAACATTCCACAGGTGAGCAGATTAATCGGAAACAGGTGAGTGCCGTGATTGGGTATTAAAGGAGCATCCCTGAAAGGCTCAGTCATTCATACCCAAGGCTGTGGTGAGGTTCACCACTTTATGAGCAACTGTGTGAGCAGGTAGTCCAACAGCTTAAGACCAACGTTTCTCAAAATATAGTTGCAAGAAATGCTTGGATTTCATCATCTAAAGTCCATAATATCATCAAAATATTCAGAGAATCTGGAGAAATTTCTGCAAGTAAGCAGCAAGGTCAAAAAACAATATTGAATGCCCATGACCTTCGATCCCTCAGGCGGCACTAAATTAAAAACCAACATCATTCTGTAAAATTACCACATTGGCTCAGAAACACTTTGTCAGTAACACACAGTAGTTCATCGCTACATCTATAGGTGCAAGTTAAAACTCTACCATGCAAAGTGAAAGACATATGAAAGACAACACCCAGAAATGGTGCCAGTTTCTCTGGACGCAGCCCATCTGAGATGGACTGACATAAAGTGGAAAAGTGTGCTGTGGTCTGATGAGTCCACATTTCCAATCATTTTTGGGAATCGTGGACATTGTGTCCTCTGGGCTAAAAAGGAAAAAGGATCATCCAGACTGTTATAAGTACAAAGTTCAAAACCAGCATCTGTGATGGTATGGGAGTGTGTTAGGCTCCCCGTGGGTGACCTGCACATTTGTGAAGGGACCATTAGTGTTAAAAGGTACAAACAGATTTTCGAGCAATATGCTACCATCGAATGTCTTTTTCGGGGCCATCCCTGCTTATTTCAGAAAGACATTGACAAGACACATTCTGCACAAGTTACAACAGTGTGGCTTTGTAGTATTGGAAATGTGTGGCGCGTTCTGAAGAGCACAATACGACAATGAAGGCCCCGGACTGTTGAAGAACTGAAGTCATGCATCAAGCAGCAATGGGATAGAATTCCACCTACAATGCTTCAACAATTAGTGTTCTCAGTTCCTAAACACATACTGAGTGTTGTTGAAAGGAAAGATGATGAAACACAGTGGTAAATGTACCTCTGTCCCAGCTCTTCTGGAACATGTTGCAGGTATCAAATTCAAAATGATTCAATATGTGCAAAAACCCAATGAAGTTTATCAGTTTAAACATTAAATATCTTGTTTTTGAAGTGTTTTCGACTGAATACAAGTTGAAAAACATTTACAAATGTATTGTATTCTGTTTTTATTTACATTTTACACAGTGTCCCAACTTCAAAGGAAATGGGTTTGTATAATATGTGATGGAATCTGGTCATAATATAGCATCTGGTACAGAAGGTGATGGTCATACATAATGTAACATACATATGAACAAAAACTAAATAATCCAAACATACAAATAGATACTTTTAACAGGGAGATAAAGTTAAATTTAACAGTGCTATTAGAGTCTTAGACAATTTAACTGAAAAATTAAAATTAGGTCATACTCAGCTATACTGCAGCAGTGTGCTCTGGAGTGGTGTGTGGGGATGCTCCACTGGAACCATTCCGTTAAAAATAGAAAATAACCCACTAAGAAATAACTATTAGTCTTTGTTTTCACAAGCCTAGAGCCCCTCGGTGCCTCGTAAAATGCTGCGGCCCATTTATACATGTCTCTGGAAAAAACAATATTTTCTCATGCATTTTTGCCTTTCATCCACATGAAAACTCTGAAAACACAGAGATTTTGGAAAACTTTTGTGGTTGTATGTGTACAGTGGGAATCAGAGTGTTGAGGTCCTGAACATCAAAATGTGTCAACGTCGTGCGTACAACCTTTTTTTATCATCGTGGAAACTTCTATGGTGGTGATTTTGTACTGTAAACAAAAAACATGGCTGACCGTGATAAGCTAGTGTTTGCTGTATTTTTGAAGAGACTTTTTGACATCCAACAAACTGTTGCTTTTGCATACACAAACGACTCTGAGGAGGAATGAAGCTTAACCCTATAATGCCGTGTGAATCATATTTGATACACACATTTCTCAGACTTATTGCATCATATGGTAAAAACTCCGTTGGATACAATCTGTGACTTGTCTTTTGCCTCCAGGTGGAGGTGAATTATGTTTAACGCCCACTGTGTCAAATATGAAACAAATAAAAAAAAAATAGATGCAAATTATTTTTTTAAATTTTAATTTAATTTTGTTAAAGGGGCAAATAAAGGCTTCAGATGAAAAAAAATCTGAATTTTCTGTGCATTATTTCTTGGGTCAGGCTGTATAGGATTAATGTGAACTTCTGAGTGTTAAAAAGAGAGAGAAATAAACACTTTAATATGATTTACTGATGGTCATTGGAATCACAATCTCTCTGAAGTTAAAATATTTTTGTTAACATGTCAGCCAGTAAATTTAATTGACCATTTATGCTGAAATGTAACCAGTATGCACATATTTTTTTTTTTTTTTACATTTTACTGAATAACTTTGTAAAGAGGCCCTCCTTGAATCCCCAACTAGTCATGGTGGTGGGGTTTTCGTGCCTGAGTGATCCTAGGAGCTATGTTGTCAGGAGTAATTCTCCCCTGGTAGGGTCTCCCAAGACAAATTGGTCCTAGGTGACAGGTCAGACTATGAGCAATTCAAAAGACCCTTGTGACGATTCCTTCCTGTGGGCCCACCACCTGCAGGAGAGGTCATGGGGGTCTGGTGCTTTGTGATTTGGTTGGCAGCCAAAGGCAGGGGCCTGAGTGGTCCAATCCCTGGTTTCCATAATTTGCTCCAACTGGGAGTAGGCCCTGGGGCAGACCCAGGACGCGCTGGAGGGAGGAGGGATGGATGGACTTTATGAAGAGTGACTATAGCAATATATCATCACAACAAATTCTAAGTGTAGAGATGCCTGGTGTAATCAATGAATACATAAATAAAATTTAGCTGTTGTGACAATGGTCTGTACTCTCCCACTACTTTCTAGTTTTTAAATACAACTGTTCAAACATGTAGAAATGCATATATTCAAATGACTTTACTACTATTCAGATGAATTGGCACTGGACATACTGTAATATGCAACCATGATTCATAGCAATCAAATTTTTTCCATGACGAACTTAATATTTTCTTTCAAATTATAACAATCTAGTACAAAATAATTAATTTCCTTTAAGGTTTTGTAAATAATGACATCAAATAATATATAACAACAGACAACTTGCTCCAATAGTCAATCAGTGATTACTATTTCAGCAACAGAAAGGTGGCATTTTTTTTTTTTATTGTAATACTTACTGCTATTAGATAATGTATCACATAATGTTGTGTAACATGCATGTCACTGGTCAAAACCTTGGTAATGACATACATATGCTTTGTCTTTTTATACATTCTTTGGAAAATGTGAAATAAACAGATAACACACTAGACCAGTGCAGTGTCATTGATTTCTTGTCACACCAGATGATATTTTGCCATTGACTTTTAATAGAAACACTAACGGTTTGCAAACAGTTGAAGTCAATACATACAGAACAATAGAAAGTATATTTAAAATCGTGTCTTTTAAAGTCATTCTTAACAAAGACAGACAGACAAATGTCTCATCGTTGACCCAGATAACTGTAGATTCAAGTTTTATGCTTGCATAATGGCTGCTTCTCAAAATACTGTGAAGAGATTTATGTCTGAAGAGCTGCTTTGACTGGTGCTACTTGTGAATGAGGCCGAGTTGAAAATGTATGCAAGAAAGTTTTATTTCTTGTAGGAATTTCTAAGCTTTAAAGCGAGTCACTAATTTATATGAGTAATCAGAGTACTGTAGGTCAGCAGACTGTTTGGGTCAAGCTGAAAAGAGTGTTAGTCACGCAGACACTAATACGCAGCCAGCATTGATTCAGAACCAATTAGATGAGAACAGAAACACTTGTATCTTCCTCAGACAACCCTCAGGGTCACATTCTTTCTCTGCTCTCATGTGTTTTCTATACAAATGAATATCAGACAGTTTATATGAAGAAGTATGTTCTTACATATGTAGATAACTTTCTTTTGCACAGTGATGGACAGAGTCATGAATCAATTTAATTTATTTGCTGGTTTAATCAGTCTTTCTCACAAATGAATGTATCCAAAGGGGATATTGATTGATTTTAAGGAGAAATCCAATTATTTTGCACTGTGTGTTATTAAAGGGGAACCCGTGTCTGCAATTCAGCTGCACAATTTTTGAGAAAACATCTGTGACAAACATGTTTTACATTGAGGTTAATTATAAAAAGGCAAACCAGAGTTCACAAGACACAAGAAAAGTCAACGTTCCTTGTGGAAAATGTCCAATATTGTGACTTCACAAGTCATAACCAGTCATCATCATATACTGTAAAATGCATCAGTCAAATTAATCAGACTGGCATTGTGCCAACAACAAGGCCACACCCTCTTTCGGGGGAAACAAATGTTGTCTTAGACTGTAAAACAGATGGTGGCATCAACTATACCTAACACTAAAGCACCAGAATTAGATTAGCTTCCGTAGTGTATCCCCCTCAGAGCCATCTAAGCTTCATATGTATTTTGTGCCACTATTTATGTTACAGTCTACAGGAGCAGCCATGTGTGTACCTCCCAAAAAAGAGAGTGTGGTTTTTTTATGCTGGTCTGACCAAATTAGCCCTGCCCAAGTAAGTCAATATTCCTGGCCAGTGGTGGTCCTGGCTTGTATGATGCCCTGGACTGACACCCCACCCACCCATCCCCCCACCTCGGCGAGAAGCTCTCCTCATATAATATGATGGCCATCTGCTAGGCTGAGCCACGCTTCCCAAAAGCCTCGGGGCTAGATGTTTATCTGTCGCCCCCCTCTCAAACTCCTTTAAGAATGCAAAACATATCAGCAATCATCGGTGCTACAATTAGCACAGGTGCTGGTGAGCTGTAAAGTGATCAGGAGAAATGGGGGGAAACATAATTGAAGTGGATTAGAGCGGAGAGGTGGGAGGAGAAAAAAATGAAATAAAGATTCTGGAGGCTTGGACAGCGGCCCTTCTCTATGCTGCTGTTTGAAATTCGCTGGGCTGTGATTAAAATTGGTGCAGAGCGGTAGTGGAAGTCCTGGCAATGAATTTCAGTTTTTAACAGCTGTCTAGTGTTTTTCTACCCTACTGTTTCTGTGAATGTGGTGCTGTCAGGTTGAAATATGGGACTGGAGCACATCATTGTGCATTGTATAACAACGATCAGGGCTTTTTATACATGAACTGGAACTATTTTTCAGTTACATTCGAGGATTTTGCACAACAGTGTATATGTGTACATGTAGTCTGTGTGTACAGTCTACTGTATGTGCTTTACACTAAACACTCAGACACATGACAAACCAAACCTTCTGGCATTAGCACTATTAGAGCACATGGCAGCATATGTGTGCATATATGTACGTACTGCTCAGGCACACACACTCACACACATTTTTACAAAGACTTTGGTAGCAGAGCAAGGCCGAAATATTCCGCAGCAGTCACTCATGAAGAGAAATTCTTAATAATAAATATCCAGCCAATAATGAATGTGCTGCTGGCTGCAGTTGTCTTGGGGGCATAATATCTAATTTCCTCCCAATGTTTCATATCCCCACTCCTGCATGTCGACACAGTCCATCATTACACCCCAATGCAGGTTCCTATCACTTTTATTTATTTTTCAAATCAATATATAAATCAAAGTCCGGACAGATGAGATTCAATAAATTACAGAGTGCCGGACAAATGCGGAATGTTAACTGTGTACCAGGAGAGGAGATTCCCATGGGTGCTGCTTGGCCCGCGCTGTATGCTATAGGAAAATCTACTAAATGTCATTTTAAATCAGAGCTAACTTGAATATTACTCAGTGCTGTGTTTAATACAAGTGGAAACTCATCTCAGCTACATCTACACTCTATCCGAGTAAGTTTTGTTGGATTTCTTGTATTTCCATTGAAGCCTTATATTGTCTTTTAGCTGTGTATTTTTGCTCAAACAAATCGACAGTGAGATGAACAAGTCTATGTCTGTCCTGCTGGTAACATTTACATAAGCTGAAAGCTAGTGTGAATAATTTTTTTATTCAATAATTTCCCAAATGAAAGAATAAATTTAGTATCCATCACCACAAGGCATCTATTCAAATTGAAGTGAGAGATGCAAAATAGAGCATCGCAGTCCTGGTGATCCTCTGTCCACCAGCCACAGCGTGAGTCACCCCCCTTCTATTCCAAGCTCAGCCACATGGAAAAATAGGAGGGTTAGTTGAAGAAGGGGAAGAAACGGGGGCAAGAGGATAGAGAACCAGGTGAAATAGAGCATAGAGAACAGGGGAGGAGGGTCGTCAGCCTCATAAACCTGCAGCTGCCACGGTGAATCCTCACTGTGGACTCTCAAGGTGCAGGGGGCTAACCAGTCAGCTTGGGCATAGACCCAGAACATGAAGGGCGAGCTATGAGGGCACACACACTCAGAGCTGTACCTGAGCGTGGCGATCGTCGCTATCAGCAGGGAATATGCTACCATCAGGCCCCATAACATCAGAGCGCACCTTGGTGCTGACATCACATGACATGCATATGTGCGGAGGCAGCGTGAGGCAATGCCAGGCCAGGCAGCAGCAGGGCTTTGAAGGAGATTCCCACTGACAGTGGTCCAGTGGGGGAGAGGAGAAACGAGGCCTTCTATACTACATGATAGAAGCAGAGCGAGAGCAGCCACATGGATGATGAGTAAACTAGATAAAAGATCTTTTCTGTGTTCATGTTAGATGATGTGTATGTGTGGTCGGCATGTTACATTTATTCAGACTTTGTAAATGTGTGTTGGATTTAGAGCTGTCCATGACTCGTAGGAGGAATTAAAGCACTTTAAATATGTATTCTTTCTTTCTTTCATTCTTTCTTTGTCTTTTCGTCCGTCCTTCCTTCCCTTCTTTCTTCTTTTTTTCTGTCTTCCTTTCATCCTTCCTTCTTTCTTTCTTTTTTTCTTTCTTCCTGCAGTGCATCTCCAAGTCCTTAAAAATGCTTGAAAAATCTGTTTTTAAAAATAAGGCCTTAAAAGTCTTTCACTGGGAAATGTCAAGTTCAAGATCTAACATCCACATTTCAGAGCTGTAAAGCATCAGTTGCACCAGTTTGGGTTTCTTCTTTCTGTCTGTCAGAAAATGTAATTTCTGTTCAATTTTCTGTCAAATCTGGGAATGCTGTGGTCGTTTTTGGTCATTTTCTTCATTGTGCGCTTTGTTTTTGTTTGTTTTGTTGATTTTTAAAATTTGGATCTTTTTTTGCCATTTCTGTTAGCTTTCTTGATCGTTTACATAATTTTTACCTACTTTCTGAAGCACGGGTTACTTCATTCATTCTTTTATCACATTGTTGATTTATTGATGGTCATTTTGATTGAATGTGCTGCAGTAGTAAAATAAGTTATTTTCTCATTTTTCTACATGTTGCTATTTTTCATATTTCAAATAAAATACCTTAAAAATGTTATAGGTGGATTCATTTACAGTAAAATAAACTGTCCTTACAAAGCATTCAATTTGACACCTGTGGACATATGTTCTTTCTCTCTTTCTTTCAACTATCTAATGCCACCATTTCTATTCTCTCACTCTGCAAGTCAGATCTAGCCTGGTGGGGATTATGGCAGCCCAGTAGCAACCTAATGTAAACACATAATAACTTAATAGCACATAATCACTTTGGCAGGTTGGATGATGAAATAATGACATGTGAAAGAAGTCAACCATTATTGTACCTTATCTGTGCTTTTTGTCTCTAGATCACATTTATCTAGGCTTACACAGAGCAGTGGGGACACAGAAAAGGTCAAACTGTGGTTAAAAGGTAAAGGGGTGTGATGCCTTTATCCTTTAGAAGGGTGAGGCTTTGTAATTGGCAGCTTGAAAGAGACAAATACATGCCATTTGCACGGATGGATTGAGTAGCAGCAGCTGTACTTAGATCAAAGGCTCTGCAGATTGTAACAAAACTTTGCATTATAAATGGAATGTACTGTATATAGGACCATGCAAAAGCCTTAAGCACCTTGGTTTTGTTGTTTTAGCAGATTATAATGCATGTTAATGATTATTATAATCTGCTAAAACAACAAAACCAAGGTGCTTAAGACTTTTGGTCCTATATACAGTACATTCTATTTATAATGCAAAAGTCTTAAGCACCTTGATTTTCTTGTTTTAGCAGATTATAATAAGCATTAACATGCATTTCTCAACCAAAATACAACCAGAATACATATTGTGGAAGAATTTGGGAGACACCACTTGTGTGTCATATGTAAAGCATCATAAAATGATCCTGCTGAGGAGTAGGAGGTCAAGTTAACCTCACTTGTGTTACGTACTGTATGTGCTGATCAGTCGTCCTAATATGATAGGAGTCAGACCAGTCAGACAAAAAGGTGCAGTCCACAGGAGCTGATGCTCAAGGCCTTCTTTTTATGATGCACACTCCCTATGCAGTCGTGGATGCCCTACATTGTATCACTTCTGACTCTGTGGATCATGACACATGGATGGAGTGATCTGGCACCAGGGTGGCATGTTAGGTATAAAGGTAGCTGGTTCATCTCTTTCTTTGTGCACTTGTATGCATATCTTGCTGATAAACACCACTGTTTACAAAGAATGCATCTGCTGTAACTGAAGCCGAAGTGTTGTCTCTCCATCACTCCTTGAGATGCCTGATGACAGAATTTCTACAACACGTTATCTCCCTTTATGCTACATGTTACCTCTCTTTGTGCTTTGTAAAGTTTGGAACTAATTTGGACAGAAAATCTGAGATCTAGTGACTTAAACAGGTTTCATTCAGCACATATCAATATTGTTTGTTCTGCTTATTGCCACAAGAATGGGCCTAACACTAAATATGGATTTTTGCCTGTTGAAGACATTTTGTTCAGATTTTTATATGCTTATGAGCATGTACGGATTTTGGCATAAACTTTATTCATTATTGTGCCTGTCATTAAGTGCTGTATATACCATAAGCCTCTCTGGAGCTGTTACTTATGTGTGGTTATGAAACTGTCCACTGTCTGTGTTGTCAGTTGCTGTTTCTGTACACTTTATGCTGAGTAGGTGTAAGGTTCTCTACATCTGCCCCCTGCCTCATTTCCCTAGGCCAGTGGTCTGCAACCTGCAACTCCAGGGCCACATGTGGCTCTTTCATGCCTCCTCAGTGGCCCCTGTGGTTTTGTCCAGTGATGGAAGTAAGATATTAGAATAAATCAAAATGAGGAAAACAAGCACTAAAATCAATAAAATGAGCTACAGAATGAACATAATAATCAAGAAAATGAGAAGAAGAAACAACTTATTACTTAAAATGAACAAAAAATAAGCAAATTTCACAAAAAGTAAATCTTGCAAGGTTCAGAAGAACCCAAACAGAACAATCATGAACCAAAAAATCAACAAAATGACAAAAAATAATGAATCAACTGAATGAAAATTAACAAAACATGAACAAAATTTTCAAGAAAATGAACAAAATAGTCAATAAAATGAATATAAAGAAAAAAATTAACAAAAATAAAACACAATGAGTGGAATAATTCAAAAAATTACACAGGAAGTGAACCAAAAATAAAAAAAACAAACAATAATTTAATAAATGAAGAAAAATAAACAACATATTATCTAAATAATGTGCAAAATGAACAAACTAATAAATAACAACCAAATTGGTGTCAACATTCTTAAAGGTAAAATATACATCATACAGTATGTCATGTGGCATGTGACGGGCTGGAATATTTGATAAAGAAAATTAATAAAACTGAATAAAATAATTAAGAAAATGAGCAAAGAATAAACAATATTCAAGTAAATAAACAAAAATGAAGAGAATATCTAAGACAATATGCAAAACTGAACAAAATAAACAAGAAACTTAAGCAAATAAAAAAATAACCAAGAAAATTCACGAAAGTTAACTAAATAACCAGAAAGATGATGAAAAACCAAACAAAATGGTCAAGAAAACGAGCAAAATTGAATAAAATAATGACAAAAGTGAGCAAAAATGAACAAAGTCATCAAGAAAACAGTTAAATAAACAAAATAAGCAAAAATAAGCAGCAAAATGAACAAATAATTAAGAAAATGGGTTAAAAAATTTTACAGAATGCTCAAGAAAATGAACAAAAATTAAGAAGATGAATAAAATAAACAATGAACAACGAAATTAAACAAGCAACAAAATCAACTTAAGCACTAACTCATAACGAGCAAAATGTTCTAAAAATCAACATACGTAGATAAACAAAATAATCAAGAAAATTAAATTAACCAAATGGTTATTTCACTGATGTTGAAGGAGACAACACC
>JAQQAE010015429.1:0-12050 GCA_029823295.1 Pseudamia nigra
TCTGCCAATACGCACTTCAAAAATTCCCGTTTTTTTGGGTCACGCTGTACTTAAGGTAACACCTGCTATGTGTCTAACTGCTGTGAGGGGTTTTCCTTGATTTTCAAAGAACCTGTTTCTATTTTGTCATACATACTGTGAGGTGTCGTACCTGACCACTTTTCATTAGAAAAGGCTCTAACAGCATATATATATATACACACAGTATATACACAGTATATATATATATATATACTGTATATATATATATCTCCATCCTGGTCGCTGTTGTTGGTTTCCACCACCACCACCAGCAACCAGGCCCTTCAGTGGTCACCAGGCCCAGCCTCGGTTTCCACCAGCAGCAGCCACCTGGCCCTGCCTGAGTCCACCATCAGCAGCAGCAACCACGCCACCACCAGCAGGAAGGCCCAGCAGAGGCAAAATGAGGTAAAATGGGGCCTAAGAAACAAGGCATAATTTCAGAGGAGAAATTAGAAGACATAAAAAAAGCTTTTACATTTTCTGTCAGAGGAAACTGTCAAGATGTCAAAGCAGCACAAAGTAATTATGAACTTAATGGATGAAATGAAAGAACTAAGAAAGAAAAGACATTGAAAAGGACAAAAGAATCTCCATTTTGGAAGCCAGAATTGATGACTTAGAGCTGTATTCAAGAATAAATGATGTTATCGTCAGTGGTCTGAAACCAAACCCAGGACATATGTCAGAGCAGTCCAAGCTGCAGAACGACCAAATGAACCAGACCTGGACTCCCTTGAACAGCAGGTCATCGGCTTCCTCCACAACAAGGGAATAGATGTAAAAAGTCAAGATATTGAGGCATGCCATTCTCTGCCACAGAAAAACAGAAGTATGAAACCTGCATTAATTATCCGCTTTGTGAGCAGAAAACAAAAGACAGTGCTACTTAAACAACGGCAAAGGTTAAGAGGAACAAATGTGAACATAAACAAACATTTGACAAGGACAAATGCAGAAATTGCAAGGCAGGCTCGCATCCTGAAGATGCAAGGTACAGTCAACGTGGACAAATAACTGTAAAGTATTTATAAAACTGAATGTACCACCAGAACAGGTCAAGGTCCACCTCATCAATGGCATCACAGAGCTGGATCAGTACATCAGCGATGAGTGAGAGGAAAACATGCCCAAAATGTCACATGCTAAACCATAAGAACAATATTATACCACAACTTGAACACTGTGTTCAACAGGAAGACCTCTACTCTGACTGTAAAAATTTAAGACTAAAAACCTATCAGTTTACTGAGCAGAAAGATCACGACATTGAAAACAATGTGGACCCAAATAATAATTTCTTTATTAATTTGCAAAATAATTGTCAATACTACACCGAAGAGAGGTTCAACGAAAACATTGTAACTGAAGGTGCAACATCAATTATACACTTCAATAGTAAGAGCCTGGTCTCAAACATGGCAAAAATACAACATTGTTTCAGTCAATTACAAAACAAATTTACAGTGATGGCCATCTCTGAGACATGGGGCGAACATCTTCTGTAGACATTGATGGATACGAGATGTATTCTATGCATAGAAAATACAAAGGGGGAGGGGGAGTTGCTGTATACATTAACAAAAAATACAAAGGTAAAATCATACAGAACATGACTCTTACAGTCAATAACATCATGGAATGTGTCACTGTAACAGTAGAAATAGAAAAATCTAAAAATCTAACAATAAGCTGTGTATGCAGACCTCCTGGGACTTGTACTGGTACTTTCAGAGATGTGATAGTTGGCATGTATGAGGAAATAATTGATAAAAGATTATTTGTTTGTGGGGATTTTAATATTGACTTGTTGAATCCGTCAGAGCAAAAGAGTATGTACAATTTTATGAACTCAATGTATAGCATAAGTCTATACCCAACAATCACACAACCGACTTGCATAAACAAGTACATTAATTGATATCTTTACAAATATGGTTGATAAGAGAATAAGTAGTGGGTTAGTTATTGATGATTCCATCTGCTAGTGTTTGTGATAATACAAAACAATACAGAAACAAAAGAAGACCCGCCAACGTATAAAATAGTAAGACATAAAACAGAACAATCTATTAATACTCTTAAAAAAGACCTAAGGAACCACAGGTATATGTTGAAGATGTGGATGAAGCACGCCATGCATTTTTATCATTATTAACTGAACTCTATGAAAAACACTGCCCCCTAGTGACAAAAAACTTAACAAGAAAATTAGTGAAAAAACCTGGCTTACAAAGGGAATTCAAAAAGCCGGTCAGAATAAAAAACGCATTGTATGAATATTTTCTAACTGAGAAGATGTACAAAGCAGAATACAAATACAAGTCATACAAAAATAAATTGACGAACATCATAAGAAACAGTAAAAGGAATTACTACAGTCAATTGCTAGTAATAAATAAGAATAACAAAAAAACACATGGAATGTATTAAATGAAATTATTAGGAAAAGAAATGAAAATTCTAACTACCCCCATTATATTCAAAAAACAAATAATGAGACCATTTATAATATGTTTGAGATTTCCAGTGAGTTCAATAAATTTTTTGTAAATTCAGGATTTGACTTGGTAAAGGAAATCAGCAGTCCTAAAAATGAAAATAAATGTGTTGTGTTAAATATTCAAATGAAATGTTGTAAATGCTGAATATCCTTATGAGAAGCTGCCAGAGCCTTAACTTTGAGTTACTGATTTAGAATTTGGTGAAAGAGTTAGGACTAGATAAGTCTTTCACTTCATCCTATGCCCTTTTTGAACATCAAAGAGACTGATTTCTGTTCATGATTTTTACTTTTGTTTTGTTTTACATTCTGGTTCGAATAAAAATTTTAAATAAAAATAATAAAATAAGTTATATGAGAACTTCTATTTACTATGTTTTTTTCTTATGGTGGGGCTGTTGTCTTCTGTCTGACCATTTTCTGGATCCTAATGGAAACACTGAAAGTCAGACCCTTCATTTTCTGTGTTCCTAGAGAATTGTTATATATACAATATATGTAGCATTTTGAATGTAGGTAGGTAATGTTGACTTGGTAATTGGTTGGGCTGAAAGATTCATTGTCTCACCACATGCATGTTTATTAAAAAAAACATGAATCTGTGCATTATTTAGTAGCTCAGGATTGTTTGCAAGGTATCACATTTGGTTATTCATGGCGGTGGAACTAATAGATCATCACTCATTTTTGTTTACACATTATTTAAAATAAAACTGTCAATTTGAATAGCTTGTAGTTAACAGACAGTGTCGTTACTGACATTGGTAACAGTTGACATTTATGTTGGCAATGGCACACCACAGTACCTTGCATATGTTTAAAATAAAAAAAACATGAATTTCAGGATTTCAGGCAATCCTGAAAAAATAATGCTCAAAGCTTTTACCGCTTTTTAATATGGCACGTTAATCTGTATGGAACATGCACTTAACTCAAGGCTGACATCAGACACTCACATGGGCTCAGTACCTCCCCTGAAGTAAAAACAAATGCATGGATCACAGGGTATTAATCATGACATTTTAAAAATTATTTTAATGTTGAATGCACACACGTGCACACAAACACAGGATCCTTCCTCTTCTCTCCTTCTCACATGTAGAATGATTGTGTGTCAAACATACTATAAAAGGCTAATTAAGAATATGCATAGCTTGGACTTAACAAGCTCATTTGTCTCTCACCATCCACACAGCTCCAACAAGGCCCTCTGCTCATTAAGGCTTTAAGCTGCAGGCCAGACAGCCCCCTGTCAGTTAGCTAACAAGGTAAATGGAGGAGGCAGCCGTGTTGACTTTGTTTGGGAGGCTGGAGGTGGGAGATTAGCCTATTTGACTCTGCACCAAGACAGCAGGGCAAGGTTCACCTGACCTGAGAGGAGCGCTGCCCGGTGTTAGCACTCTAAAGACACCAATCATGTTGACAGAATGACTCATGCATGCATCTGTGTGTATGTGTGTAGCTGTGCATGCATGAAGAGGGTTAATTAGCTTCTTTGACTTATTATTGTGACAGTAAGGAGCAGCCAAAGAGAAACAAGGTCATGTAGTATGAGAGAAATGGGATAAGTACACTTTGCCTCTGCACCATTTTAGCTAAAACTCTGCAAGTAACAATTTGAAGTGAATGTACAAAAGACAAAGAGCCACATGTCTTGTAATTGTGATTTTCCACTACATTGTACCGTGTGCTCAAATATTCTTTTGTGAAGACTTGGGATCACTGTTGCAAACCATTGCCAAGCTGTAAAACACTTTACATGCTACATAGTGTGAATGTAAGGTTTAATGGATCCACTGTATCTATAGTTGAAATCAGCCTGGGAGCTCTAAAAATAATATTAAAGTATAAACATTCCTACACAAAAAAGAATAAAATACACATCTCCTTTCACAATACTGGACCTAAAACAAGACTTTTGGATTTCTGGACATTTGTGATGTCACAAACATACACTCACAGTCTTCAGTCAGTACTCCATGACTCACACCCAAAGCCATCATAACACCTTGAGATACTGTGCCAGAGAGTTTTCCTGATGGAATCCATGGCACAGACAGGAAATGGGTGTAGTCAGTGGTTGCCTTTAAAGCAACACATAGTGAAACTGCTTGTTTTGATACAGGGCTGAAAATAAGGAGCATACAAACATGGTAGAATGGAGTATTTCTATGTGTTGTGGGCTGAAATGTAAATACACATTCTAGGGACATGTCAAAATTTAACTATGTACATTTTTTGTCATTACCTGAGTTTACGCTGATGATTTGACTCACCTGGAACAATGCTTCAGTGGCGGCTTTAACTTTTGAAGTCCAGTGGTCCCTCAGTATGTTGCGGTTCACCTTTCGCAGCCTCGCTGTTTCGCAGATTTTTTTAGTGCAATTTTCATGTATTTTTTATGCAGCGTATGAATGCGCATTGTGTTCTGTGTCCTGATTGGCTAAAGGAGAACCCGCACATTGTGTTCGGCGTCCTGATTGACTAAGGCCATTGTCAGTTGATCTCTATGTTGTGTCTCCTGTGCTGTTTTCAGCTTCGTCGGGCTTGCACGGGTGTTCGATCGCTGGCTGTGTGACTCTTAAGTGCTGTGTGTTTGTGGGTTTTCTCTCCGATGGAGCCCTGCGGTTTCAACGAGGGCCCTAATTGGAGGGGTGGAGCGGCGCCGGGGAGGGCGGTCGGGGGGCTGTGACGCGCGGGTCACTATTGGTGGTTTCTTGTGTGCTCAGCTTCGTAGGTTGATCGTTGAAATTAAATTTGTTGTTTCTGGAGGCCATTGTGTGTTTTTTGTAGGAAAGCATTTGTTTTTTTTTTGTTTTTCAAACAAATGTTTGAGCCTGAAAACAGGTTTTGATCTTTAATTCTATAATACTGTACATATTTTTATTTAAAATCTACGAAGGTTTGAATGTTGAGAGTCTTTAAATAAGAGAGAAATGTGAGAAAATGTTAATGCCTGTCTGAGAATAGTGTATAAAGTGTGTGGTGAGGGGTTTTACAGCCTTAAAACAAACACGGTGGTGCCCTGGCTAACGAATTCAATACGTTCTGGTGTCGCGAGATTTTCCATAGGAATCTACTTCGTGGATTTTGCCTATCGCGGGTTATTTTTAGAACGTAAACCCCCGTGATAAACAACGGACCACTGTATGTTGTGAACAATGACTACTGTCCGGACAATCATAAAAAAATGTCCTCCTCCCATTCAGTATGAAAGTAATAAGTTTTTGTCTTCTTACTTGGTCCAGCTCCCTCACTCAAGAGAAAACACCGGGGGCTAAAAATGGGATGTATCTCTAGTGTGTTAGTTTTGCTGCACATAGGTTGTTTGCATATGCGCAGTGACGTAGGTGTCAGAAAAAGTCAGATGTCATTTGACTGGCTGCCCTGTAAATCAATCAAGTGACAGGATGGATGATAGGCTGATGTCTATTTTTTTAATGTCATCCGATCTACCCACACTTCTCGAAGTACTGAGCACACCTGCTGTAAATCAATCAAGTGATGGGATAGATGATAGGCTGACACGATCTACCGACACTACCTTGGCGACCGACCGGTTGACCGCTGCCTTAAATGTTATCAGCATGGGATAGACCATCTCTCAGTGAAAGCATGGACTATTCTCAGACCAACCAGTAATCATGTAATTTTAGAAGAAATAAATTGTCACCATGTGCTCTGGATCTGTGGTCCTCAAACTTTTTTTCTGGAGACCCATTTTCTTAAGAAACTGTCATGACCCAAATCACCCATCTCTTTCTCTCTCTTTCTCTCGCTCTCTATTAAATTATTACACTGTTATTCAGTATCTAAAACATGGTTCTTGTTTGCTTAAAATGCCAATTTGGTTTTTGACCCAAATAAATTCTCCCATGACCCAGCTGTGGGCCACAACCCAGTATTTGGGGATGGCTGGTCTTGACCATTGATGAAAATGCTGTAGAGCATGTATCTGTAAAAATAGCTCATAGTGTTAGAGCTTGACAAAGCTTTTCCACATTTACATCTATACAAGTCTGTCAGAGACATATGAATTACAAGTCATGTATAATAATGCTTTGATCATTCATAATACTAGCAGCACATGGTTAAAGCTGTGTGTTTAAATGTACTGTATATTAGAATCAGTAGTGTGTCATTCAAATTAGGTTTTTTAATTCTTCTTTTAAAAAAAAAAACTGATATTTACCCACAATCTGTTCCTGCTTTTTATTTTTTGGTTCATGTTGCAAAGGCAAAATGGAGGCATGGTTGTATATTTTCAAGTAAAACAAAGCTGAGCAGACAACATGTGAAGTATAAACAGTGCCTACAATAAAATGCAAGTCAAAATGCATTTGAATAGTGCTGCATTATTTTATAATTTGCAGTTTTTGTCCAGACTTTTTCATATTTGGGTTTCTCCAGCTTTGATTTGGGCATTGATTGCAATGATAATTGATTCCTCTAATCTTTTGGTATTGTCCCAACTCACTTGGCACTTCAATGCAGGTGATTCCATAAAGTGTACCAGGCACTAGATGGAATTGTCAACTTTTGCCTGATAGAAAATTAAAAATGGTGAGTAGAGTCAGGAAAGTTAAGCAGTAGCATGCTTCGTTTTGTATAGTCTCTCGTTAATACAGAATTAAAACTCTGGTTTAATAACGTTTTTTTCAATCCAGTCCTAGACATTTTTTCTGGTGGGTTTTACCCTATAATATTCTTTTACAGTTCCTAAAGTAGTTTAACTGTCTCCCCTCCAGGGAACAGAGGCTTGACTCCATCAGCTTTGTTGATTGCTGAACTCATTCTCCCACACACAGCAAAACCAGAAACTTGTTCTGAAATCTCTTGTGCACATAATAATTAGAGGTGAGGGCTCAACAAATGTACTGCTACTTCTCAGAAAACTAGTGAGACATAACTAATGCTCATTAAAACAGATATACATGTACAATTCACAAGCATGTCATAAATAATTTCTTTGTAAATTCCTTGGTGTTATTCCTTGGTGATACTATCAGTCAGCATATATTTGGAAAAACCAAAGTGTGTAATATGAACAGTTGTGTGGCAGATGGACTGAAAGCCCTGTAGCTTCCACAAACCCATAATCCCAGAGAAGACACTAAAGTGCTCTCAGCCTGGAACACAAATGAGAAATGCACTCCCAAGGAGCGTGAGATTGAGATTTATTAAAACATATTGCCACTTCTGCCACCAGAACTAAGCCTCAGACACAATTTCGGGCCATGGGCCGACTTTCATACAACCCCATATGGCAGAAGTTCCAGTATGACTTAATGAGGCTGGGATCCAAGGCAAGATAAGGTAAGGCAACATAAGATTAACTTTATTGATCCCTGAGGGGCAGGCATGCCAGAGGGGAAATTGAGTCATTACAGCAGCAAAGCATGGAGGTGTAGGATGGAGGACACAGTAAATGGGGCAACAAGGTGGTACTATTGTACAAGGAGAGCACCTCGTAATCATCTTTTCAGTCCAGGACCCTGGCAGCTGAGAAGGGGAAGTAAAGGAGTGGTCTGGAAAACACTGACATGCTCAAGGATAATTTTCCATGCATTATGCTTTCATGGGAGATCAAGTATGGTGTCTGTGGAAAGGTGTCACATATGTGCCTCGAGTCTTGCTGGTCCAGAGTAGCGTCATTATGAAGGCAGCAGCTTTGTGTTTTTAGTAAAAATGTTTTTGATTGAAATTGTGGAAAATCAAAGGCTCTTGTATCGGCATAAAATCTGATGATTTACCTAAACCCTATATGAAAACCCATATGTTGCCACATTTAAAATATATCTGCTCAAAATTGAATGAGTTTATTGCTGGTCCATGCTGTCCCTCTCAGTGATTGCATGGCTTCCTGGCCCTCCTCAGTAATAAGAACATTAGAACCCTTCAGCGCATTTTGCATAAATGGTAACTCCAACTCCATGGTGAAGCTTGGGATTTTCATTTCTACTCAAAAAGTATAGTCCACCTCCTATAGACTATAACCATCATATTCTAATGAGATAGCTACAAAATCATTATTTTAAGCTTGCACCAGTGATGCAGGGAAGCTCATTTGTACTTGCCTTGAGTCATGTCCTAATAGAAGACAAGAGTTGATGTCCTCTACAAACTATCAAACTATGAAAGGTGACTTAAAAAAAACATAGTACATTGTCTTACCAAGGCAAAGTGCAGTAATACCTGATTGAAATTGAGAATAACTGGAAGCGGAAATTATGATGTGTGATTTATTTTGTGGCATAGTGTCTTGACTCAGTGGTGTTCCATTCTACAGAAAACCAGCCATTATATTTTCCGCAACTACCAAATCCAGCCACAAATCGAAGAAAGATTAATGCACTATGGCTTTGGTGCCCTAATGTTTTGACTGTAATGAGCTAAACAATGAAAAAAGGTGTCAAGAAAATGAACAAGCTTAGAAGTGAATAGACCAAAATGAACTAAAGAAGAAGAACAATTGACAAAAAAAGGAAGAAACAAAGCTAATCTAAGCACTGTTAAAACTTATTCACATGTGACAAGCATAATTGAGTCACCTACGATGGTAAGAATTGCCCTGGTCCCTTGTGATTAGAATCCCATGCAGATCTGCCATGTCTTTAATTTGTTAAATAAAAACTCCCCTGCAAATATCCTGTATCATTTTGTTAAATGATGGAAAGGTTTACCCTGGTTAGATTCCGTTCCTGCAGTTGCCAGCAGAGCCTCCAGAATTCTCAAGGGAAAGTTTTAAAAGCATTTTGTGTATGAATTCAAGCGACTCATGTCACTACACATCATGAAGACACATCCACAGAGAGAACAAGCTCAAATCTGCAAGATCAGTGAAAAGTTAACAAGATGGGTGACATACAGCTAAAAACGTAGAGACCAATTGAAATGATCTGTTTCTCAGATTTTATAAGTTGTACATATGTAGGTATTAAAAATTTAAAAACATTCTTGTTTTATTCTCCAAACTACTAAATATTGTCATGTAGGGCATTTATTGCATTTACTTCTACAAAAGGTCAAAATAACAAAGATGCAGCCTTTTTAGACAACAAATAATGCAAAGCCAACAAGTTCAAATTCATTTTTAAACTAATGTTTTAACTTCAGAAGAATTCAGAAATCAGTGTTTGGTGGAATAACACTAATTTACTTGCTTTTCCTAATTAAATAAGACTTAGTTCAGGTGATCACCTAATCACCTCACTGCTGCATGTCACCAGGCAAAACGGGCAGCTGCTCGGGGCCCCAGAGGGTTGACAAACTTTAAAAACAGCAGTGACAGTTACAAGAGAGCAGAGTGGCCCCGTATACGGTACAATATACTGAAAACCGTATACTGTCAGTACAATACATGTTGAAGTAGTCACAGGGATAGTAGAACAGGGATCTGCAACCTGTGGCCCCAGTGGCTCTTGTGGCTTTGACCAGTGATGGAAGAAACATAATATACTGAATAAAAAAAAAAAATCACTAACTCAGGAAAAAGGAAAAAATTACTCCACGATGTACAAAAATGAAAAAACAAATGCAAATAATGTACAAAATTAAAACACAATCATCAATATTCAAATAATCAATGATCAAAATGGACAAGATTAAACAATATACTGTACTGTAATACATTAAACAATAAAAAGTGAACAAAAACTAAGAATATAAGCAAAAATAAGAAAGTTATGAACAAAAAAAAACACAAATCTTGCAAGATTAAGACAAACCTGAACAAAATAACAAGGACAAAGCTTTAAAAATCCCCAAAATGAAATATGTTGAATGAAAATGGATAAAACATTCAATACAATGAATAAAATGAACAAAAAATTGTTCACAAATCAACAAAAATTCAGAAAAATATTCAGTGATATGAACCAAAATTAATACAAACAAATACAATAATTTTAAAAAATGAACAAAAAGTTGTCATGTGATATGTGAAGGGTTTCAATAGTTAATTTTATTTTATATGTGTCCATAAATGTCACTTTAGATTGTAAAGGTTGTTGACCTAAGGGTCTACATCTATATTAAATGACTTATTAAATGAAATGTGAATAATGTCATATACAGTAGAAGTAGCAGGGTGTGATGAAAAGTCAAAGCTTTGTCCAACAGACATATTCTCAAGTTGAAATTGAGGTGCTCTAATGAACAGAGACATTTGCAGTGGTTTCTTTATTTTTCCAGAGATGCACATAGTATCGTGTAGAAACAAACAATTCTATGTATTTTCACAGTCCTTAGTGTGATTATACAGATATTATACATATAGATGATCATTACATTCAAGTAGAACAACGATTTTGCTTGTTCCAGGCAAATATACCACACAAAACATGGTGAGATTTGTAAATCACACGACACCACTTCTAAACTGTGTTTTAGTTGTGGAAAGAAAATGTGAATGACAGTGACATTCAGAGGGAGAACATTTTTTCAAAAAGCCAGGAGCTGTCTCCCACTCTGTAATGGAAAAATTGCAATATATTCATACACCAATTCAACACACAACATTTCATAATTAAATTAAGTTGAATTCATTACTACCCAAAGGAGCATGGGATGATTTCCCCTTGTAGGACAGGAGTGTGTTTGCATGATGGAGAGGAGCAAGTCAAGTGAGAGACAAAGGTGGAAAAACAGAGCTGGAGAGGTAAACAGAAGAGGCTGGGCGAGAAACGATAGGGAGGGGAAGGTGTGGAAGAGGAGCTGATAAGAAGTGCTGTGTGGGGGGCTGGTGGTGGTGTTGTTGATCGCCTCGGGCTGTGGTAAATGAGCTCCGGTCAAAATAAGACAGGTCTTATGAAGGGGAAGAGTAGGATGCAACCTGTGTGTGTTTCTGGACAGTGTGTACGCATGCTCGCGCTCTTCCTTGTGTATTTCATTGTGTTTCTGTGTGCATGTCACGACTCTTGCTCTTCCGGGGCAGCTCCTGGGACGCCTCATGGCTCCGCTGGCTGCAGTTCGTGCCATGTCCTCTCAGTGATATGTGCTGACGACCATTTCACTAAATTAATCTCTAGTGTTTTCCCTGCTATTACTAAGATGAAATTTTGTTTTGTTCTTTGCTAATTTTTGTGCTCCTGTACAGTACTTTCAGTAGCATGCTCACAAAAACATTTGGTGGAATAATATAGAGGAATAATAATAACTTTTAATTCAAGGTATAATTGAAGGTATGGTGCAGTAGGATAATGAGTGGAAATTTTGTGTTCTTTTCCTTTTTTTTCTCTGGGTGTACAGGGCTGTCTTATTTATGGTTAGAACTCTAATCAACCATCCTTCCTCATGTAATGATGAAAGTGTAGTGGGGCAAATTGAAGCTGGAAATTCTGCCAACAATGAGCAGCGACCACAAGACATTTTTGGAAATATTGACCCAGACAATAATTATTTTAATCATGTTAATAATAAGTGTGATTATTATGAAGAACAACAATTAAATGGAATTATGAACTTGGATCAAACATTGACAATAATACATATTAATAGTAGGAGTCTCTATGCAAACTTTGATAGT
>JAQQAE010015430.1:0-12050 GCA_029823295.1 Pseudamia nigra
TCGGCGCTTCGGACGTCATCAATCACGTGATCACGGCATTTGACACACGCCCCGAAACATTGTGCCGAACCGCCGTGCTTCACGAAGGTGAAACAAGCCCCGAAGCATCCGTTTCAAACGGCCCATCCCTAGCTGGAAGAGTCAGTGGGTGGGGCAGAGCCAGATGGAAAACATGCAGGACAGGGGCTCTTGAGTACTGGACTTGGGCACCCCTGCTGTAGATGAAAGTTGTAGGGGTGAAGTTACCCATGTCAACTGGTATCAAGTAGCTGTGATCGATAACTGATTGCTACCACATTTAGTTTAGTTCCATTCTACAATTACTGATGAATTCCTTTAAATGTATTTATTTAAGTTTCTATTTTTTATTATTTATTTACTGTAACATGTTTAGCTCTGCAATCACCCAGTTTTAATCAAGTGAACCACTGGAAACATGCATACCTCTTCTTTTAGTGTTCAGGTGTTTGAACTAATTTAGTTTACTCTCCTTAGACTATCCCAGAGGACATACAAAACAACAAGGCAGGAGGAAAACAGGTTGCTCCATTCACACCAACAAAATAAGTAGAGACAAAGACAGAAATAAACTAAAATAGATAATCAAAAATAAATCTAAAAACAGATGATTCATGTCCCAATGCAAACACAATTTCTTTGCACAATGTTGCAAGTTTATGCTGTGCAGTAACGTCTTTTGGAATTATATAACTTGTAAATTATATAACTCCATTTTATATATATTCAGTTTCAGTCTGTTTGGAAATGAAATTAATTACATTCAAACAAATAATAATTTCGATTTTTCATGTATGACTAGGATATTCAGTGCCATAAAATATACCTGTACTCAGTGAATTCCACCAGTTGGAGGGCATGCTTAAATTTTCTTCTAACTTGTACACGGGCTGTGAGAGGTGTGGGAATGGTATTGGCCGATTAGCTCTATTCTATCATTATTATGTTGGCCTTTAAAAGTAGAAGTCAGTCTTTGCTCTTGCCAATAAGTACATTCTATGGTGAAATATTGTTTCAACTGTTGGTATTTTCTCTGCTTCTTCGCAGTGACATCAAATCTTCTGAAGGCTGAACAGCCCCAGGAATCGACACCAAAAACCTACTGTTGGTTGAGCTGTTTGTTTCTTTATTTTCTTTTTTGGAAGTTATTCATTTTAGTCCTGGCCAGTTGAAATTTTTTTATTTAGGATTTAAGAAAATTAAGATCAAATGTGCACACAAACACATCATAAATGAGGCCCTGTATGTACCAAGCTGTTTATATCTCAAACAACACTTATTAAAGGCTTAGTTAATAGTTATTGTTCCCCAGTAAAACAGTACCGTAAGCCATTTCATTGGTAAAGCATATGCCATCAGATAGCATGAAAATATCAAGGTGTTATTTTGTGAAGTCATATTTTTCAAGGTTACTGCACACTGGATGTGTTGTATTAAGCTGGAAAGGAGCCATACTCTTAAACATGTAAGCACGCGCCACGGACCTTGACAAGTTTTATAGCCTACACACCACTTGCCAAAATCTGACTAAATAAATAAATAAATTCAGCTGATTTCAGTTTTCATCTCCCTTGCGTTTTGCTAACGGATGTTAAAATTAGCATGTTCACTTTCATGCCTGGTTTCGATTATTCTCTCTGATGAGGTTCTTTATAGCTGTCAGGGGGGTCGTATATGAGTGCATGGCTTGTTTTAATGCAAGAGTGCAGCCTCATGGAATGTGAGGAATTCTATCATTTATTTTCATCCGTGGTCGAAAATTAGAACTCAGAGCATGTGATTTCTATTAGAGGAGCTGTAAAGACCTGAAGACACGTTACAGTAAGACAGATCAGTGTTCCTGGAGCAGTCTGGATATGCTGTGCTGCTTTACAGGTGAACAAAGGTCAACATCTAGCTTTCATTCTTTTGAAGCTCAAATATATACAAAAGCACATGATACCTGTCCACACTGGCCTAAGAGCTTCATCCATGTTAATTTGTCATTCTGTTTGGTAGAGTTTTAAGGAGCTGCTGACAGCATCCTCGAGGCAGTCAGAGCAGGAGTGCTGCTACATCTCACCATGATAATGTGTTACAGTTGATTCTTCCTCTACTTATATGTCATATGTGTCCTGTGGCCAAACTCAGGCATCTATAGTTTGCTGAGTCAGGGCAGTACTGAAATGTTAGTTTGCTTGTGACAAATTTGGTTTTAATTCAAGTCATTTAGAATGATTATTTTGTGTAGGTGGATGCTGGGAGATCAGTACAGTTCGATGCTATCCTGGGATTATTTTCTAGTTGGTTGTGCTGACACTGCTTTTCCACCATGTTCAGGACCCAAAATGGGGAGCAGAATGTCAAAGCTGACAAATGAAATAAATAATAAATGCAGTGATGTGAGACTTCATTTTCTTAATTCCAGTCATTTGGTGTAACACAGTGTATTAACTTAAATATAGTTCAACAGTACACAGTTGACATACATTTACCAAAGTATTTCCATTACGTATCACTTTGTGCTTCTGCCTAATTACATTTTTTTTTCTGGGAGGGGCAAGCCTGTTTGCTAAGCTACCCAAATATCCCCATAACTAAACCCTCATCAAACCCTATGTGTGTTCAGGACTTGAGTTATGTTCTACACTAGCCCTGGGTGAATGGTTTTGCCCTATCCTATCGGAGGAAGGAGGTGTAGGTTTGCAAAACTCACCGACACAAGTCCTGGATCTGGATTGGATGAGCCCCGGGGCCCAGCCTCTGTCTCTGGCCGGTCCGTGCACTTCCTTCCGGTATCTCGATCACCCCTTGCGCTAGGGGACGCTGGGTGATGTAGTTCAGAGGTTTTAAAAGGTGAATATCTACAAACAGTGTCAGTGTGCTACTTAAAAGTTCGATGCGCTTGGTCTGTAGGTAAATGGCTCAGTTCTTTCAGCCCTGCTGTCTACAGTATATGTTGAGCTGCTGGCGTCAAAACTCTCTGTGTGTCTCTGAGTCCTCAATTCTGAATCTGTGTCTAAGCTGTGTTCTCACTCCATTCTCCTGAGTCTGAGAGCCTGTGTTCACACAGCTGTTTAAATGAACTTTGTTCCACACAGCACACAGCGTATATCCCCGCCACAGGAGTGGGGGGATATACAACATTCTTGGTTCGTTAGCAAAAGCACTGGTATGAATGTGGACCAAACTAGCTGAGAATTGCAGCATTGTAGCAACTTGTGGGCCCGATCGAACCACTGTACTGGTCTAAAAGGTGTGAAAGCACCCTACGAATCATTCTGTTGCAGAATAAAGAGGCCCTGTTTTTACTTTTGAAGAAGAGGTTTCCTCTGTGCCCCAGTTTGTTCATCAGAGATGCTGAAAAAATATACATTACAATACTTTTTTTTTAAAATAAATTTGGATTCAAAGGAGGCACCGTATTTCTCTTTTGGGACTTACCGTGAAAATTATTATTGATTACTGTCAACAAATGCTCCTTTTGTGATTATGCTCCTTTTGTGATTAAACTCTTTTTCAGATTTTGTTTCACTTTCACTTTGTTTTTCCAGCGACCAGCTGATTATTGTCACCTGCTGTGCAGAGTAAAATCACTATCTAGTCATAAAATATAAAATCCTACTTCTTTATTTTGTAATGAAGGGAAGTTGAATGAGTCAGAAATATTGTTAAAGAACAGACTGAAAACAGAGGTTTTGATTTCATTCACCAACATAGCAATTTAACATGATTTAAGTGAAAGCCAGTGGTTTCTTCAAACTTTGTGTCATTCCAGGTTTTTCGGAACTAAATTGCGGAGATTGTTGACTTTTTTCTGGCAGGATGGTAAATTTGATATATATTGATTTATGAACATGATACTTTAGAAGCTTAAAGCTGATATACTGTAACATGCAGCATATTATATGTGGTTTTCAATCAAGACTGGTATTCAGCAGAATAGGGCAAATGTTTTCTGTTCTTTTCTAGATTGCATAAACTCTTAATATATTCCTTTTTATTTGTAGTACAAATGCATTCCAAGAAATTGGCCACATGTATTCAATTTCGGTCTTGCATTGTTGATTAGAGGCCATTTTTTCTCGGCTGATGAATAGAAAGTGTTTCTTTGCTGTCAGAGAGTGACTAAGAGTTTAAAATAATGTTGAGATGAAGTCATGGGGTCAGACAACATGGAGTGACATAGTGTGCATTGAGAAACACACATTGAATTTCTGTTTTTGGCAAGTTAAATGAGGGAATTTTTTCTTTAATAAGATAAAAATTTCCATTTATTAGCCTCCAGATTGCTAAACAAGAATGTTGCAGTCATCCATCCATTTTCTACCCCTTAATCCTCGTGAGGGTGAGGGAGGGGGGTGCTGGAGCCTATCCCAGCTGATTTGCAGTCCTATCAACTGCTAAATACGTACTGAATTCTGTTTGCACTCGCGCTGACATGAGTTATTACACCCAAATTAGGTTTCATAGTTTTGCAAGATTTCGGCCATATGGGGTCCCGAGGGAGATCAACATGGGAGTTGTTCCACTGGTAGAGCGTGCAGTGGTCAGCCTTGCAGACCTTTGTGGCTGAATGCCCGGTACACCTGCTATAGATCAGCATCCAGCTGTCAATGTATACTATATCAATGACATATTAGTATTCTACATATATTTTTAGGAATAACAGTGATGATAAGCTATTAAAAGGTTGTTGACTTAAAGGCTGCTTCCCCTTATAATAAACATGCTTTCAGAACATTTCAATGTGAATGAGAAATGACAGGGTCCACACTCTGCTTGCTATGAAAGCAAGACATAGTAATTATTTTATTATACAGTCACAGTTTTGCTGTGATCCCAGAATGAGGAACAAAGAAATTTTCCCTCATGTCTCTGGGTTTAACTTTGACTTTTTGTGCCCCCCTGACTACTACTAAAAAAAAAAAAAAAAAAAAATGAATGACCTTCTCCCTCTTGTAATCTGCTTTGTGTTAGTGCCATGGGTTCCATATCGCACTTCAGGCCACATTCCTCTTAAAACATCTTGAATCAGTCAGTCCCAGCAGGATTTCACCAGGAATTTCTTTGTGTGTATTTTGCAATTATTGTTATATGTTAGGTTTCAAAAATTAGTAAATAGAATTATTTGGCAAAAAGGCCAGGGGTTTTCCTACAAAAAAGGTAATCAATTTATATTCTAAGAGATGCTGAGAAGCCCTTTACTGTCTGAATGACCTGAAGTGGGTCAGACAAACTGGAAATCCTGAAAATAATGTTTGGTTGGTGTACATGAACTTATACTGGTTGAACAACAAAGCTTAACTTATTTAAAACAGTTTGTGAATTTATAATATAACTGTTCATTTTTTCATTTCATGTTTTTACATTTTTCATACAGTTGAGGCCAAAATTATGAGCCAAGCTAACATGTTTTGAAATGCTGTGTTAAAAATCTAACACTCTTTTGAACAGCAATTGAGAAAAAAGCCTGGGGGGAAAGCATCACATTTTCATGGGGGGTATAATTTTAATTTCAACTACATGTATATGTTCCAAATTCCTCATGAATAAATTATGTTTCATGAATTGTACTGCTTCCTGTTCCTGTTTTTGTGAAAGTGGTACTGTGAAATCGACTTCACTTGAAAAATATGTTCCTCTCTGTCGTAAAAGGAAGGGTCAATTTGGGAATTGGGAGTTGTTGGCCATGTGGTGATTGAAAACCAGTTAAAAAGGAGTAAATATGCTTAAGTTTCCAGAGCGCCTCATGGCATAAAACTTAATACCTAAATATATGTGATTTATTTTTTTTGTATTTCACCTACAGGTTCAGGAGAAGGATGCGGGAAAATCATTCAACGATACCCCAAGACAGACTGGGAGGGGACAGCGTTCCCTCAGGGGGTGGAAATGGTGAGTGATGCTACCGACGCTTAACTATGTCTAAAAACCAAATAGCTCATACTGAATAAGACTAAGCATGGGGCTATTCAGTGGGATGAGTAAAACACACTTGTTCTTTGCAAAGTTGCTGGCATTGGCATTTATGATTTTAGATAAATTTGTCCTGACACTAGTAGAAGTGTGTGCCTTCTTTAGTAATTGGTCATGGATCCTCTGTCATGTTCATGTCGAGCCAAGTACATACAGTAGTTCCTGTTGCTCTCTGTTTTCTCTTTAGTTAGTTTGTTCCCTCTGTGTCTGCTTGGTGAATGCAGGGGGTCTGTCACAGGGGGTCAGTTATCCTTATATGGTAAAGCAATGGATGAACTGATACTTGCTTATCAGGAGAAAACTGTCAGTCTCCACAGTGCCATTAGCTGTAATCATATCATACTGCACACTGCTATGAAGCCATTAGCTTCTGTAGATAAAGTTTTAATGACTAAGCACAATGTTTTGGCTCTAGGCAAAGAGTGAAATCAACAAAAGGAATCCCAGAACAGTGCATGCAGTGCTCAGTTAAAATAAAATGCTCAGCGCATTTTTCTATAATTTTCACTTCATGAGACCATGACAAGTTATAAAACTGAGATTACTGCTTCCTCTGGAGACCTTTCTTGCTCAGCAAAAATTTGAAATGCCTCTTTGTTTGTTGCAATTCACTGTGAATAACTTTCTCCAGCCATTGCCTATCACTGATTTATTACCTCCACCAGGGAGGATTTTATCGGTATTTGTCTGTTGGCAGTCCAGCATTCCCATTTTTTGACAAATCATACTTTTTCTCAGTGTGAGTTCAAGAGACAGTAATTAGTAGGGCAGGAAACATCCCAGAGCTCTACGCTAACATTTTTCCTAAGGAGTACATGTGCTCCTAAACAAAAAAATTTTTGTTAAAAAAAAATTAAAAAAAAAAGTTTAACACTTTCACACATGGTGTCTAGTACACTGGAGAGGAAAAAAGGTGACATTAAATTTCCAGTAATTTAAAGAATTAAGGCAAAAGTATAACAAATTTCAATAAGACGGTGAGTATTTTGACTTAAAATGAACAAAATAATGAGGAAAAAGAAGCAACATAAGAAGCAAGAGGTATAAAATAGTAAGGAAAATGAATAAAAGTGAACAAAGTCAGAAGAAAAATGAATGAGAAGATCAAAAAATGAAGAAACTGAAAGAAATCAGAAGAAAAATGAACAAAATTATCAAAAAATTGAGAAAAATGAACAAAATCAGAAGAAAAATGAACAAAATCAAAAGCAAAAAAAAACCCCCAAAAATAACCAAATGACATCAAATAAACCAAGTTGCATCCAAAAACATGACAAAAAATTAACACAAATAAACAAAATAATGAGAAAATAATCAAATCAAGAATCAAGTAAATGAATTAGATTCAAAATGAAGAAAAATGAGCAAAAATAAATCAAACAAGCAAGAAAATGCTTTAAGAAATGAACAAAAACTAAAACTTTCAAATTGTGTGGTTGAGTCATATTTTTTATACTTTATCAAATAGTAATAAAGTATAATAATGGTTGTATTTCACTAAACTGACCTGATCCGATGCACATAATTTATCCATTTTCAACTATTACCTTACTTAAATTATGTGACATTGTTTTAGATTGTTTGGAAAGTGTAAACATGTCAAAACCCATGTTTTAATAGTTCATGCATGCTAACAACTTATTTTTTTGGTGGGGGGGATTGATAAGTGGCCCTAATATCACAAAATGCTCTTTTGCAACTAAGCATGCAATGTTTATGTTTACTTCACCTGCCACTGTTTCTCCTCACACCAACAGGTACACATCTCTGCACTGGATATGCTGCAGCAAGATGTTGTGTTTCGCTATGGTATCTTTTTCAGATGTGGGTTTTTTTGACATGAATGATGAGTTGCCTGCCAGTTTCTGACTTCTACAGTATTTGCTCAACACAATGTTATTTTCAAACGCTAGCCATGGAAATATTTTGAGCCAGTTTATGTAGAATGTGCATGTCCTCCCTCTGCTGCCTCCAGTGGATGTTTACGTGTTGGTAGCATAGCTAACGTTAGCATCGTTAGCAGCACACACATCGAGTGTTCATTATTGGAACCTTGTGGTTCTCCTTCACCAGGTTCCTTTACTTTAGCTTTTGCTTCATCTCACTTTAGTTTGAAATAAAAAGTAATGGACTTCATTTTCCCTTCTAACAACACTGCCCCACAGACACCTTCTGACCCTACTCATGCAGCCAGCGAGTCGAGTGAGTCCTGCTCCAATGGTTCCACTTCGCCACAGCAGCATCATCACAGAGGGACATAACAGTGGGTGTTATAATTTTTGAACAATTAGCAGGAAAGAAATGGTCTGACAGGACTGGGGGGGGGGCATATGGCCTAAAATAAAATCTCTGATTTTTTTCACAAAAAAATTAATTTTTCTGATCCCCCCCCCCCAACTTCTTAAAGAAAACAATAAGTATAAATGACAGAGATGATGGAGCAAGACGACTTCAGCAAAATACTTGTGTCTAGGTAGCACATACCTGGGGTCTGTAGTTTTCAGCAAGTGGATAAATCCAGTCTTTTCCACTGTATCGCTTTCCATTGTGCCTCATTCTTACCATACATGGTGCCTCGGGGAAATGATTCCACCGGAGTAAGCTTCTTTTTAGTGGGTGTTGGTTGTAGTGGTCATGTTCCCCTCAAAGAGTGGCATTTCTCCCACACGGCTGAATGACTTTTTTTAGATGCAGGAATAAGTTCGTTGTGCTACTGCCTTTTGTTGCAGTGGACTTTAGACAAACTTTGGAGTATGCAGTCACTTGTTCCACATCTGTCACCACAAACCCAAACTAGTTCCAACCACTGACTATACGATTCCTTTTTTAGGAACAACCTTCTCATTCTCCTTAGCCATGTTGTTGTTGTGTGTGCATCTCTGTTAAGGAAACAAGGGGGAGGGGGGACGCTACAGAAGCTCCTAGGGGCAAAAGGTGTGCCACAGCAAGAGGAGAAGAAAACTCTAATTTTTATTTTTTAAATCGTACAGAACAAAAAAAATTCAAATTAATTGATAAAATCGATACATCGCTCAGGCCTAGACAGGAGGTTTATACTTCCTGAAATCTTACTCACACATGGTGTAAATTATTTTTCTGGTTCACACATATATTTTTTAGGGGCAAATGCGGGTGGAATATTCATACTGTAGACCCCTGCTTCCCAATATAATTGGATAAGGTGGGATGAAATTTTCCAAATTATATTTTGGTCAAGACTCATCTGATTTGATTCTGACTTGCTTTATTTTGAGAAGCTCTAGTGCCACAAAAACTTTGGCCTTTAAATGCACAAGGTCAAGGTTACTATGTCTGTGCACGGATGTCTTTCAAATCTTCATTTTTTTACGGTGTTAACTAACCAATCTGTAGACTAATTTGTTCATGTGCATTATGTAATGTTGACCAATGAACACCCGTTTTTGTTGATGAGTGAAGTCTTTCATATGCTTTCTGTTTGGTGGGGAGGGATGTTTAAGGTCAGGGGTCATATCTAGAGAGGTTTTAATTTAGGAGCCAAAGGATATAGAGCAGCATAGCAGGTGTAGAGGCCAGAAAGTTGCACAATATGGGTCAAATATCTGAGCCAAGACAAATAAAGAGAGCTAATCTAAACATCAGGCATTCCTCAAAATCCCATGTTTGGATGGAATAATTCTCTTTCATTACATCCAGATCTTTTGTAGGAACACATAGTATATACAATTAATTGTGGGAAAAAAAGCTATTGCTGAGATCTATTTGCCCTCTGTGGACATGGTCAAAGAGATACTATTGTATGATGACTCATTTATGTAATGGTATTTATAAGGCAATTGAGGACAAGTGAGGCTGTTATTCCACCACAAATAGTCATATTGTGAGTGGGTGTTTGAATGGTATTCAGCCGTCTTCCTGTGTAACTCACTGAGTCTGTTGGTGGCCATCAACAGTGTCTTTTTGTAAATTATTGCTCAGAGACCCATAGTTGTGTCATACTGAACAACATGGGGCTCTTCAGAGAGGACATACAGTAATTATAACACATACTGCTGTATGTCCAGTCTGAACAAAGTGTTTTTGGTCCTAGTAGATGCTTGTTGAACAAAGCTCATTGAATTGACTTTCTGGTGATGAAGTATTACATGGTAACCTTACTGGTCTTTGCCCTCTTGTTGACTCTGAGGGATGAAGCAGCATGGCTCCGTTCTGTCAGCATCATTCCTCAAATGTCTCGTCATCATATCAGAGAGTTTAAATATAGAAATACTGCCATGACTTTAACTAAATCTATTAGTTTAGTGATTCCAGATGTCACTGTAGACCTGAGTGTGTGTGTGTGTGTGTGTGTGTGTGTGTGTGCGTGTGTGCGCGCGCACGCGCATTTTTTTTTTAATATCTCACTGAAGTTGTCGCCCCATATTTCTTCATTATGTGTCAGCCTAGACTGAAGTAGAGACATACTGCTATGCTATCCCCAGTGTGCTAAAAAAAATACAAGGCATGCTTATTCTCATTGGTGTAAGACTACGGTATGTTGAAACAAGAGGATGCATTTAATGCTAAGTAAGTCCTTTTTAGCAAATATCTGGCATATTTTTAAACAGATTATATTTCTCTGAAAATAGACTTTGTAAAAAAAAAAGTGTATAAAATATAGCATACTAAGTGGAATTCATATGTTGACATGTTCAGTTTTCTCTATGACAAAGCCCCCAATGGTGTAAGCAGGGACAAGAAATCTGCTTGCCTAATATGTTGTGTGTGACAAACTTGAGTCAAGAGTCAAATGACTGGAATTCCAACTTTGAAGCTTTAATGAAGACACACCATAGTGTTTAACAGACCCACTAAGCAATTTGCATTTTGGCTCTATTTTATCCTGGTATGTAAACCATTATTATCTGCAGATTTTCTCTACTCCATGAAAAAGAAAATGAGTCATTTACAAACACTGAAGTACACATCTGTAGAGAACAGTGGATGAAGCTGAGCATGAAAAGCATTTTGTGGTCACAACAGGCCCCCAGCAAACTAAATAACCACAGATGAGGAATGCACAGAGAAAAAGCGTTTACAACTTGTGCTAGGAAAAATGTGTTTCTAATCTATCCAGGCAAGTGATGATGATAGGAACCAGCTCAATCCTCATCTGTTATGGATGAGCCAGGTCTGTAGATGGAGGTCAGTACATTGTGCATGTAGTACTTTTCCATCAGCTTGCCCTTAAGTGTCACTGTCCAGTGTTATCGTCCTCATGGTGAACTGTAACTGCACAGACATTATAGTATTGAATGGGAAATTTATATTGCAGGTCACTGCAGTCAACCACAATTCAACCAGACTGACTGTTTTTCGTAGCATCGTCTCTAAAATGCCCTAAAAGTGTTTGTGATTTTCTCATTTTTCTCAGTACTCTCAGAAACCTCTTCAAGAAGCATCTTATTAAACTACTAAAATAGAGCCATCTGTAGTAGTTATGTTACTACAGACTCAAGAATACATTATTTAATTTCCAGTTCTGCACAGTAATATCTGCATTTTTGCAATATCTACTTGGTGTGATTCTTTTGACCTAGTTTTGAAGTATGATGTTTTGGAGCCTGAAGCTTTGCATTGTAACTGTAACTAACCCCAAATGTTGTATATTATAGTGCAGTGGTTCTCAAGTGGTCTGGCTTCAGGAACCACCATCACCCCTTAATGACAAGCCTCAGCCCAAAGGAATAGGAAAAGAATAGGAACACACTACTACAAGCTAAAATCAGTGTGCAATATTATAGCGGTACAATAGCAATGTCTAAGGCTAGTGATCAGAAGATTGGGATGGCAGAGACTATAACTGCTTTAGGCTGGTACCATGTAGATATTAGGCAGCGCTCCAGACTGTGACCAAACTGGTCGCATATACAACCAATTTTTACATTTTGTGACTAACCTTCTGACATTGGTCGCACACACACGACCAACACAGCAGTTGGACAAAATATAGTGCTCCATAACAGGCTATTTTGTGGAGAGCTTATTTTCACAGTGGCATTGTGTCTCCTAGTCCGGAGTGCACGGCCCGTAACTTACTGCTGTGTTTTCCTGCG
>JAQQAE010015431.1:0-12050 GCA_029823295.1 Pseudamia nigra
TGATTGCAGTGCACCTTTTTTATCTTCCCTTAGTCTTAATATCTGGCAAATAAGGAGGGTAATTGCATTTATGGTTTTATTTAACTGTGATTTTATAAAAAAAAATCTGTATGAACTGCCGTAGTAGCTGTTTTTTTTTACTGTGTATAAACAACATATTGTAACATTTTTTAATGCATTTTACTCTTGAAATGTAAAACATAATATGATGCAGTGAACCTGGACCCCACTACTTTAAAATCAAAATAAACACTAAAACAACAGAATTGAGGGGGAAAAAAAAATCACAATTACCGAAAAATTGAACATGATGAGGAAATTGAACAAAAATAAAGAAACAAGATCAAAAAGGAACAAAATAGTCTGGACAAAGGAACAAAAATGAACAATAATGAACAAAATGATTAAAAAATAAGATAAAATAAAAGACATAAAATAAATATAAAATAAGATAAAATGAAAAAGGAACAACAGTTAGCAAAATAATCAAGAAAATGAACAGTGTTTTAACCAATATTAAATGCTTAAATGTAAACATAAAGCCTTTAAAAACATTTATTATTTTTTATTATTATTATTGTTAAACCTTTATTTATCCAGGTGAGTCAATTGAGAACCAGTTCTCATTTACAATGACGACCTGGCCAAGAGGCAGCATAAGCAGATACACAACAATAAAAACCTAAACACTGATACAGTCATACAATTAAACATGATGAATAATGTTCATAATCACAATGACACAAGCCAAAGGAAGAGCTAACACAATGTAAGAACATAAAAACAAGTAACACACTAAAAAAGAAAAAAAAATTGCAATGAATCGGACGTTTATGGTGATTTGAGGGAATCATGTGGAAAGTTGTCACACAAAACACTTACATCAGTGAAGCGTCCTCGTCTATACACCAGTGTAGGAACAATGGCACCTTCATATTTTGACTACTTCACAGAAAACCCCAAAGTAGCATTGTCCAAAGCACCAGCACCGAGCCATATCAGGCCGTCTAAATAAGCATTTGCACAGATATTACTGTCGGCGTTGAAAATATTCAGAAGATTTAGTCTCCAGCTGGAGCAGATTGACAGTAAAGAATTGTGACGCGTGCTCCAGATGTTCAGATGCCGAACCTCGTGGATTCTTCCATCTGAAACGGATTAAAGGGTGTCTTTGTGCAGCGAGTCCTGAACCTGTGCTGATATGACTGACTGTCACGTAGAAGCCATCAAACCAGCTCCGTGGCGAGGAGCAGATCAAAAAGAATGAACTGTGCTCCCTGTGTTGATTTAGTCTATTTTTCTTAGGAATTTTTGAAGGTAAATGGTTCAAATGCAGCTCTGTATCATCTTTGGTTATTCAAATAAAACATTTTAATTCTAAAAGTGATATTAAGAATCTAAAATGTTTGATTCAGGTAACCAAAGGTGACCTTTTCTGAACTGAAATGTGTGTGAAATGTTACATACCAAATGAAAATAAAGTAATGTCTGCTCTAGGCCTGTCACATTAATTTTTTTGTTACTTGATATACTGCACTTCACATTATTCCGATTTACACCATGTTTTTAAAATGCTGTAATTTTTCGTAATTTCAAGAAGGGAAGCTGGTTTCAAAGCCAAACTCCACATTGCACATGTGCAATTACATGCTTTTCCATGTTTTTTGACTCCTTTCTGTCAATCATAGACAACAGAGGAGAACAGAGCAGAGGGAGCTGCAGATTAGCCAGTAACACACAGAGTATAGTTTTTTTCTCATGTAAATACGCTCCTTTTCATTTAGACGATATATTATGGTCAGGAAATTTATCATGGTATTTTCCTCGATTGTTTGATAAGTCGATTAATTGAATATTGTGACAGGCTTTGTCAGGTCGGAATTACAACAGCCTAAGAGAGCTGAACTTGTTTTAATAATAAAAACATTCAAACAATATCCATCTGTCATAACAAGTTTTACCAGACATGGTTGCAGCTGGAGTTGAAATAATTAATCGATCAATAGATAGTAATTAATCAACAACTATTTTGATAATTGAGTATTTTTTAAAGTCAAAATTCTCCATCTTAAATGTGAATATTTTCTGATTTCTTTCCTTCCCTCTCATAGTAAACAGAGTATCTTTGTATTTTTAAACCAGTGAGATTTCTCACCATATTCTGAAATTTTATAAACTAAATAATCAGTTTATTGGGAACAAGAGCAGCTTTAAAAACTGACAAGGTGGGAAGAGACCTCGCCCCAGAACATTTTGCACCCTCCCATCTCTCTTAAAAGACAAAAGTCACAAGGTGGACCACTTTTTAGAGACTTCCTTTTCCTCTCACCCTGTACCTGCAAGTGTCCCTGCAGGTCTCAGGAAAAGGAAGTCATGTTGCTGCAGCAGTAGAGATGACCGATATGAAGACAAAACTACACTACACATTTCCTGTCTCTGTAATAGTGGAGAGTAATCGCGCTTAAGGTGATACCACAGAAGATAGTAGACGCTAAAGCTGTCATTGCACAGATATGTTTTCCCTTGATGTCACACCCTGCATTTCCCCTCCCTCCGATCCTTGTACGCTCATAGTTTAGCTGTCACTTTCAGTTGAGCCAGTGTGGTTCGGTATCTAAGCTAAGTATAGGTCCAACTTTCAGCTTTACTGTCAGTGAAGCTGGCAGTAGTAACCTTCCTGAGCCTCGACAACACACACATTCTCACACACACATACACGTTATAAACAGCACCTGTTCTCATCACACTTCCCTGCCCGTTTGTCAGTACGATGAAGGCTACACATGCAGGAGCTGATAAACATAGAAATGGTTATTCATCCCATCATCTGAAAGGCTAAGAATAACTACAGAGCAGTCTTAATGATGTATTTGTTCCTGCTCGTAGGAAATCCAATATACTGCCGGCTTTACTGTCAGAGAGTGATGCATCTTCACCCGTGAGTCATTTGGGATAAAAGGTTAGTGTGGATGTCGGCCATTCTGTTTCTTTGATTCTGGCTGTGGATTTGAACATTTATGCACAGCCAAACCTCAACTATAACTACGTTTTTATGTGTTTAATTGCATTCTGAAAAACTTGAAACGAAACTAGAACAAGGAGAGCTCAGTGTGCTCTTGTTCTACCCTTTAAAAGCTAGAATGCATGCACCTCCCGGCCACTGAATTGCTCCTGTGGGATCGAAGTGAATGGGAGCATTTATCCTGGGGTCCACATACACTTCCTTTTTATTGTCCTGCATGTTGCCAGATTCCTGCCCAAAAGCTGTGTTGGGTGGCGGTGTTGAAACTTTATAGAAGAGTTGCCATAGCAATCTGCAAAGTTCTCCTTCCTCTGAGATGTGAAAAGATTTTTGATAATTATAATACATATATTCAGAGTTAACAGTTTATGCTTTGTTTTTATAAAATGTACAAACTATATCTGTAAAAACCCAACCAGGGGAAGGTAGTGGTGGTATTTTTTCACTGCCGTATATACAATTTATACTGAAATTACAATATTTTTGAAATTCATAATTCCCATAATTGAGAAATTATTTCTAAATTAAAATAAAATGGCAATCCTACATGCTAACATTATAATGTGTGAAGTATAAAAATGATGGTCAATAACAAGTTGGAAATATATGATGCATTTTAAGCTTTGTCTCAATTTGTTAGAAATGGCAAATGTTTTTATGTTTACCATGTCAGATTTCAAAATATGCTGCTTTATTGCACATTGGATTATTGGACTTTTCTAAACTATTTTGAAACAGAAAAAAAATTATATTATTGATACAGAAAATTGCCGCCAGATTAAACAGAAATTAGTGTTATTGTATTCATTTTCACAGATGGCACATCTAAACAGTTGACATGCGCCTTTCAATTTATGAGAAAATGGAAATGGCTTGGATTCTGTGTTTGGCATTGGGAGGAGGATGATGGTTTACAGCGCGGTGTCCAGCCACTGGTTTGACGCCTCGGGCAGCAGATAGGTTGTCATCTATTAGGGTAGACCTGAACTTGGCATGGTACAGCCTTCATTGTAGGCAAATGTGTACTTTGTTATAATGGGCTATATAAAAAGCTGACTTCATGACTCACAAATACTCCTGGTATTGGCACAGTTGGCTTGTTAATGTACTTGTCCTGCACATTCAGTATGGCTCACTGCATGACATTATACCAGTAGGTGATGGCGTGAGACACCAAAACATAATCCAGAGACTGACAGCTTTGAATTGAGACACTGAAAGCACAGAGTTTGATGGAATGCCGTGAGGGGATAACATTAATTATCCAAAAATAGCTGTGTGATGACTGGTTGATGCTGATTGACCAGTTGGACACTGATGTAGTGCATGGAAAGCTGATGAGCCCACAGACCACAATAGTGATTCTTATAGATGGTGTAGGTCCACTAAATGAGGTATTCTGCATGATTAACATTAGTGAGTGGCGGTAATGTGCCAAACCACACAGACAGAAAGTTATCTGGAGAATGCCAGACGTTCACACCAGGGTGCCTGTCGTAACACCTCTGCTGTTGCCAGTTTCCGAGAAGCCATGACAGATGTAACTGTAACACCTATGACATCATGCTTCACCTTATAAAGAGATGAACTGGTGACACATCAGTGCTAATTGGAAGAAGTGCTGGAGGTGAACATCATCATAGGTGCAGAGCAGCATCTTTATTTAAGATTGATAGCAACTCAGAAGGGTCTATGAGATCACAGCAACACAAGGATCTGTAAAATTAACATCTTTTACATGTTAACCCACTTCTCTTTTTTTCTAGGAAGTGACTTCAAGTGGATCTTCTCTGAAAACCTGGAAGCTGAGAATAATTTAAACAATAATTTAAGAAGACTTGCATCTTATATTTCACCCTTTATCTTGTGAAACTGGACTGTGTATTGATAACACTTCCTTTGGACAGAAAGGAGAGGGGAGGAGGCCGACCGCTCCGTCATGAACGTCACCTCGCTCTTCTCCTTCACCAGCCCAGCAGTGAAACGACTGCTGGGTTGGAAGCAGGGAGACGAAGAAGAAAAATGGGCTGAAAAGGCTGTAGATGCTCTGGTTAAGAAACTGAAAAAGAAGAAGGGAGCCATGGAGGAACTGGAGCGGGCTCTCAGCTGCCCGGGTCAGCCCAGTAACTGTGTGACAATCCCTCGCTCCCTGGACGGGAGGCTGCAGGTGTCCCACAGGAAAGGTCTGCCTCATGTCATTTACTGTCGGGTGTGGCGCTGGCCTGACTTGCAATCTCACCATGAGCTGAAGGCCCTGGAGTGCTGCGAGTACCCCTTTGGCTCCAAACAGAAGGACGTGTGCATCAACCCCTACCACTACAAACGAGTGGACAGTCCAGGTCAGTGACATCTTCTTGAAATCTGGTTCACTGGATTGTTTTCTGCTAATACTGCCCATTACACAGTAAAAACTAGTCTAACTTATAACAAAAGTCAGAGATTCTACTAACATTTATGCACAAAGTTGTCCCCCTGGCTATTATTCCAGTGGGTATTGAGAAAAAATACTAGTATTTGATAGTCACGATCTGTAAATAGGCCTGTAAAGAAAACTTTTCTTACTTGATATATTGCCCTAGAAATTTTTGCAATTAAAGATATTAATTACCATGTTTTTAAGATACAGTGGAACCCCGGGTTACGGGTTTAATCCATTCCGGAATCAAGGTCGTGAAGCAGAGAGCTCATGACTCGGGACCGGTTTTCCCATAGGAATGCATGTAAAACCAATTACCGTAATCTGTTCCAAGACCCAAGAAAACTCCCATACAATTCTTTTTTTTTTTTTTCTTTTCTGATTTTTATTCACTGGTTTTGGCCTGTTTCGCCACACTTTCATCAACATCATCACTTTCAGTAGGCAACGATCTTTTGCTAAAATAGTGAATCCAAAGAGGTTTGCCTTTGCTTAGTCCTTAAAATGTTACCAAAATGGGCGACGCAAATGTCATTCACTTGGTCTAATACACGACCAGTTGCACTTCCTTGAGGTGATTTTTTTCTATGAACCTCCGGAACAGTTTATAGTGCCACAACATCTCCTCAATCTCTGTTGTTGTCGTAACCTCCTCCTCATCATCCTCTCTGCTGCTCCGCTGATCTTGTGTTTCACCTGCATCCAGATCATATTACGGGTTTTCTTCTCACCACTAGCATCCTTCTTAGGCCCCACGATGAAAAAACACAAAACGAAGCACTATTTCAGGTGCAAAAAGGCACAAATATGCAGTGCAGTGCGAGGCTCACGTCTACGTTTCCAGTCGGTCGGTGAGTCGCACATTCTCCTCTCAGTCTCGGAAATTGTTTTTGCTCGTGAGCCGATACAAAAATTTGCCAATGTCTTCCTCGTAACCTGAAAAATTTGTAACCCGGGGTTCCAATATACTGTCATTTTTAATCATTTAACAAAGATGGAGCTGGTTTCAAAGGCAAAGTCCACATCGCACATGTGGAATTATTTTGGCTTTAAGTCGACGGAACAAGGAGAGCCAATTAAACTAAAGTGCCTCTGACGTGCTTTTCCATGTTTTTGGCTTCTCCCTGTCAATCATAGACACAGGAGACAAGTGCGCAGAGGGAGCTGCAGCACAACCGACGACACACCCTCAGTGTAGTTTTTTTTTTTTTTTCGTGTAAATAAGCTCATCTTCAGTGAGGTGATATATTGTGGTCAGGAAAATTAGTGTGATATTTTCCTTGATTATTTGATAAGTCAATTTATTAAATATTGTGACAGGCGTAACTGTAAACTACACTGATTTTCATGAAACTTAGTGAAAGTAGGACATGGGCCCACAACGAGGCCCTAAACGTTTGGAGCAGATTCATGAAAAGGGGAGGAGCTGGCGAAGGAAGATGACTTTTGAAAGATGCGGGGACATCTGCACTCAGCATGAAGAATTCCACAGTCTCCCAGAGAGAGATTTCTGTATCAGGCTGGGATCAAATCACTTTGGACGCATTGAGGTGGTTTACAGATGTTTATTGCAGATTCCAATCTAAAAATAGCAGCTCAGTCATTAAAGCAGCCTTTAGTAATATACAGTTAAGGCAGATAAAAAAAAAAAAAAATTCACATGAGATGATTTGGAAAAAATAAGCAAATAAATCAGTGTCATCAACTAGCATAAAGATGGAAAACAACAGTCATGACGTGTTTTGTTTTTGGTTTAATGACATTGTACAAGGTGTAAAGTGAAATATTGGCCAGTGACCTGCTGGGTTTTTTTTTCTACTTGTCCATTTTGGGGCAGATACAAAAGTCAACACACTTCTTGGCCTATTACTAAACCATAAGATGTAGGTCAGCTGACAAGATAGAGGCAGCTGTCTGCAGGGTGTCTGACTAAGTGTGTGTGTGTGTGTGTGTGGGGGGGTGTGTGTGTGTGGGTGTACAAAGGAAATTCCATCCTAGGGAGAATGAGGGCTTTGTTTTGGGCATGCTCGGTGTGGCTGTCTTTTCTTTCTTTCTTTTTTTTAAAAATACATTTATGCACACATGTAGCCACACTGGCACACACACTGCACGCATGTTACAAAAACTGTGATACCCACACCCCTAACTTCACACACAATTTCTCTGAGGATGACTGGAACACAGGAAGCCAGTCACCCACACACAATGGGAGGAAAGAGTCGCTGCCTGCCTCACACACTTTTCGTTTTAGCAGGGAGCAGTGGACACAGGACTAGGTGATTCAACCCCACAGCACCTGTCTGTCCACACTAGTCTGCCCCCCCCCACACACACACACACACATACTCCATTAACACCATATGCCCATGCATACATCCTGTCAATCTCCCTGCATTATTCTACCAAATCCTGCACATCTGTTCCACTTATTCACTTTTGGAATAAACTTGCAATATTGATGCAGTGGCTATTACAGGACATATGGACTACATGCAGGAACACTGACAGCACCACTGGCCCAATCGTAAATTTCAGCACCAGCTTTATTTATCTGTGCCGGTATTTATACGCACAAATGGAGTGCACCCCAGTGGTTTATATGTTCTGCACCTGAATAGGCCTCACATCAGCCAGGATACTTACTCCAAGTGATGAATTCCTCAAGAATGGCTTACCTCAAAATGTCTCTTCAGAGGAGAAATCTGAGAGTCCGGGCCAAATATTGCTGGCTAAGACTAACAGGCTGAAAGCTGACTTTTGAAAAATGCAGGGACATCTGCACTCGGTATAAAGAATCACAGAGGGTGCCAGAAAGAGACCTTTTTATTAAGCTGGAATCAAATAACAATTGAGTTGTGTCTGTGCATAGATGTTTATAATTAAGTTCTTTATCAGTCCCAGAATAAACAGTGAAAAATGTAAGCTGAGTCACTAAACAAGGCTGAAGAATTAGTGCTATAGTAAATAAAACAGTGCTTATGTTCTGAAATCAGAAAAAGGGCAGTAACTATAGAGTTTTGTTACATTTTGGAACCTCTAATCTTGTCCATTCCACTTTAAAAAAATATTTACATAAACAAAAATCATCATACTAAGCATGTGTTAAATCAAATGTCAAATGTATACTAATAATAAATAATTCTGTTTCATAACTTATTTAATTTTTTTTTTTGTAGGGCAATGAGTAATTTGCACCTGTTAACATTTGAAACATAATCTCCAACCTTCAGAAGAGGCTGATGGACATCACACCTGGAGTCAAACAATAGAGCAGAATAATTATAACAACTAGTTTATTTAAGTAACTCTTGAATGAAATTACTAGAAATAAATCACGTCAGTGTCTGGCTTAAAGGTGGAGTGGACTTCAAAGTGTATTGAACATAAAGGGCTGGTTGAGCAGTTGCTGATGCACTGAACTACTTCTTAATATTTTTATTTTTCTGTCCCTCGTCAGTACTGCCTCCTGTTTTGGTTCCACGAAACAGCGAGTTCAACGCCAAGCATACCATGCTGCCTCGTTTCCGCAATCCTCTACAACAGAATGAGCCGCACATGCCTCAGAATGCAACATTTCCAGAATCTTTTACTCCGGCCAACACAATGCCTTTCCCCCATTCGCCGGGAAACAGCTACCCAAACTCGCCAGGAAGCGGCAGCAGCGCCACTTTCCCTCATTCACCATCCAGCTCTGACCCCGGCAGTCCATTCCAGATGCCAGGTGAGATCCAGCAGTAAAAACACTTCCATTTGTTTGTGTTCCATCGCAGTCAACAACATTAGCTCATTTTCATTTGCTCTACTTCCTTTCTGATGCAGAGACCCCTCCTCCTGCTTACATGCCCCCTGAGGAGCAGATGTCTCAGGATTGTCCCCAGCCAATGGACACCAACCTTCTGGTTCCACCCTTGCCCCTAGAGGGCAATAACCGGGCAGGTAACCATGGCAGTTACTATCTCACATACACACTCGTGCTTGTTCATGGGGATATGATCCACGTGAAGCTGTCTGCACCTGTTTGCCTTGACATGCAGGTGCAAAGATTTCTGGGAAGTTTGGTTGTTTTTAAAGTTTCTTTTCCTCTTGTGGTCAAACTCCCAAGTCCAAGAATGTAAAACCTCAGCCGGGCTGGTATTGTGCCATATCCTGTCAGATAAAACCTGAACAGTGTGTGGAAGAGATCTGCAATTTACAGTGAGTCTGTGTGTGTGGGTGCGAGCCCAGGGGAAGCTCGACAAACCTCAGCAAATTAAGGCAGGCCTCAGAGCAGTTTTATGAGCCCTATAAAAGCTCAGGCTTATGTCATCTCTGCTGGCGGTAACGACTTCAATCCTGTTAACAATAAGATTCTCTAATTACCTGCAACTTTCAAATCTGATGCACTCTGCAATAATTGCTGTTATTGTGACATTGTTGAGCTCGACAAACACATCTGAGCAGTGAATTCATGAATCCACTACATATTTTGTTTATGTTACTTTACCACGGAGACTGTCAAACCATTGAACTAACAGTTTTTGAAATAAAAGAATTAGATTAGATACATAGAATTTCAGGTAAAAATTGGCATTGTTATCCTTATAGATGCCCGAGTTAATCAGACAAGGAAAACAATCAGTGAAATTATTAAAAGAGAAATCGAATGTGTTCAATTGTGTAAGTATAGCTACATGCAGACAGTTATGGAGATGAAATCTGAGGCTTTAAACTACACTGTAGATAGGTGTTTTTTAACATTTACCTCCTACTGAAATGCTTTAAATTAGTAGCATTTCTGATTCGTTAAATAGATTTTACAATGTCTTACGTCTTACGGTGCCATCACAATCACAACAGAGTGTGTGTGACTTTGTGCACTTTAGTGATGTATAATATGCAGACTTGTATTTAAAATTTGTTGGATTTCTTTTCAGCACCTGATTTAAAAAAACAAAAAAAAAAAAACCAAACAAAAAAAAACATCCATACTTTTTTAACCACCATGCAGTTCTGCCCACACCTGGTGTCAGCAGTAGCGGGAAAGTGTGTTGAAAGTTTCATGGAAGTGGGAGCTCGGGGAGTTCTTTTCCACAAGCTGCATCCTGTGCAGAGGAGTGGGTTTCTATTGTAGGCCAACCCTAGGAAGGTGACAGACAAAACACACCTGCTTGTCACTTCCCTGCTACAGACGAAGTTGTACTTAGATAAACATGTTTTTTTTTTTTTTTCCCCTCTTTGAAAGGGGGTGAGGCCAGCAGGCAGGCAGTCACTGGAGATACCAGGTGCAGAGAGCATGCCAGACTCCTTCTATTGACTGTTTGCTGGCTCAATAAAGACTGGAAATGCAGACCACAGAGAGTCCGCATGCTGTCGGATATGTCTTCATTGATTTTGGTCAGCATATATGTACACAGATGTAGCCATTGGGTCCTATATGTTTTATCAAATCATTGTTATGGACTACGGGGGACAATTTGGCAGAAATAATTGTTCGGATGAGTTAGGTTTATAGCGTAGCCTCTGCTGGCGTCAGTGGCTTCTGGTGCGTTGTCCACACAAAGGAGTTTTAAATGTGCGTTAAATGTGTCTGCGTCTGTCTCTGCATATACTCAGCTCACTCCTGTGACTTGTTAATGTGTTTCCTGTGCAGATGTGCAGCCCGTGGCTTATGAGGAACCCAAGCACTGGTGCTCCATTGTTTACTATGAGCTTAACAATCGCGTTGGAGAGGCGTTCCAGGCTTCCTCCACCAGCGTGCTCGTCGATGGCTTCACAGATCCCTCGAACAACCGCAATAGATTCTGTCTCGGCCTCCTTTCCAACGTCAACCGCAATTCCACCATCGAGAACACCCGGAGGCACATTGGCAAAGGTGCAGTACTCAGAACTCATCAATGACTGCAGACGAGACCTAATCAATTCATCTTGTCAGTTGACTTTAGGGATTAGAGCCTAAGGGGGGCCCAAACAATAACAACAAACTGAGTAAACATTTTAATGTATTGATCTCTGATTGATTACACTTACATTTTGGCTTTTGTTTTTGCTGACGAGGTGAAAAATGCATTACCCTCTCCCGTTTCCTTCCAGGTGTCCATCTCTATTATGTCGGAGGGGAGGTTTACGCAGAATGTCTGAGTGACAGCAGTATTTTCGTCCAGAGTCGTAATTGTAACTATCACCATGGCTTCCATCCTACAACTGTGTGTAAGATTCCCAGTGGCTGCAGCCTGAAGATTTTTAACAACCAGGAGTTTGCTGAGCTGCTGGCCCAGTCCGTCAACCACGGCTTTGAGGCCGTTTACGAGCTTACAAAGATGTGTACCATCCGCATGAGCTTTGTGAAGGTAAGCAGAACAGCTTTAAAACCAAACGCAAAACTCAACCATTATTTGTGATTGTTCCGTGTACAGTGGTCCCTCGCTTATCGCGGGGGTTATGTTCTAAAAATAACCTGTGATAGGCAAAATCCGCTAAGTAGATTCCTATGGAAAAACTCGCTTTGTTTCAAGGCTGTAAAACCCCTCACCACACACTTCATGCTGATTGGCTTGGGTGTTTTTGTTATACTTTTTTGTTCAAAATAAAGTATCTATCTAAAATAACAGGAAACACCCAAGCCAATCAGCAGAA
>JAQQAE010015432.1:0-12050 GCA_029823295.1 Pseudamia nigra
GCATCAGTAAGCTAACGGCTAGTATTAGCTTCCCATGAGTCCCCTGGCATGAACGCTTCATAAGCCCCGCTGCCGTTGCGACAACCTGATTGACGTCAAAACGACCCTTCAGAAACTACTGGGTGACGTCATGGTCACTTTGTCCAGTTTTATATACACACTATGGGCTGGAGAGTTTTTTTTACTCGTACTAAAGTTTTCTGGATTCTTCTGCTTCAGTCATTATAATTACAAAGTAACACTACATGTACTTGAGTACCACTCCTGCAGTCTCTCCCATCCCTTAAATGTCACACTGCATCGACTATGTGACCCCAGAGCAGAATGTAGCTACGAGTCCGTAATAAACAGGATGTGCAGATGACCCCAACAAAGACTTAAAGCCTCCGACAACACATGAATATACCAATCAGTAGCTTTTCTCTGTGCTGCTTAAAATTAGAACGTAGAAGTGCACACTCGGGGACTTTCGCAGATGCTGTACAATCAAAAGCAAAAAAAAAAAAAACTCAAAACTCAGAGCAGGTTTCAGACAGGCTGAAATTTGCTGCTCTTGTAGCTACAAGACTATAATCTGCAGAGCCAGGCTTTGTGCTTCCAGATAAAAAGGATCATTTGACAGAGTTTCCCCCACTTTATTTGACTCTTTTCCCCCTATAATCTCAAAGCTGCAGCAGAAGGTTGCAGTAATTTAGCACTGTTGTCCAGGTCTGTCCTTGTTTCACTCTGTTAGTGGCAGGTTGTTCGGTGATAAAAGCCATTATTCTGCATTCTGTTCGCTAGAAAGTGGCTGCTGCTCTCATTTCCTCTTTTGTGTACGTTTTCCTGCTGAGGTGGTCGTTTACTGCTGAATGCACACAGGTCCTGCAGCTAATACTGTAATGTTTAAGTGGACACCAGCAGCATGAGTCCTTTAGCATTAACGGAGATGTTTGATTCGCTCGTCCTGGTCAGGGTTGCCGGGGTAGCAGCCGGAGCAGACAAGTCCAGATTTCCCTCTCCACAGCCACCTCCTCCAGCTCCTCTGGGTGGACCCCCAGGCATTCCCAGACCAGCCAAGATACAGTCCCTCCAGTATGTCCTAGGTCTGCCCCGCGGCCTCCTCCATGTTGGAGAGGAGACAACTGGGGATCGGACCACCGGGCCACACAAACCACACAGCACCGGGCCCTTACGACCCTTCCTGCAGGTGGGGGGCCCACGGGAAGGCATAGTCATGAGGGTCTTCTGAATCGCTCTTCGTCTGACCTGTCACCTAGGACCTCGTGAGACCCTACTAGGGGTGGATTGCCCCCCAACAACATAGCTCCTAGGATCCCTCACAAACCCCTCCACCACAATACGGTGGCGGTTCAAGGAGGGCGTCATCCATTAATTCAACAGACATCCAAAGTGAAATAACACACATAGCTTTACGCACTAAACAAACACAGAACATGTTCTATGTTCCATTGTCCAACGTGGACGCACTCAAGTCATTCTGTCATCAGATTCAGGAAGTAGTCACCTGGAACAGCTTTCACTTCACAGGTGTGTCTTGTCAAGAGTTTATTTGTGCAATTTCTTGCTTCTTCACAGACCAGTTGTTCCCAAACTTTAAGAAATGACAAACTGTCACGACCCCCACGAGCGTCTGAATCCTGAGAAGCTGTGAATTTATTCACAACTCAATGCTCTTGACCATTTTAGCTGCAATTTTCTAATATTACAATGCTTCTATTTTCATCCACAGCAGGTAAATGACCTGGTGTATTTTGATTTCATGTTTGTGCTTCTTAAGACGTATAAGCATCGTTGTACTAAATAACTGCAGTTTGGCAAAGGCAGCAGGCTTTCATTTATACTCGTGAGTGTTACAATCAAAATAATCAGAACCAAACAAATATTCAGCACCAACACATGGTTTTTGTTTGGCTGAAATTCCAATTTGTTTTGCAATCCAAATAAATTCTCCTGCAGCCCATCTGTGGTTCCCAAACGGCTGCTTTGGACCATTAACTGCACAGGAATGGTGGCTACAGCGTTAGCAGCCCTATTAGTGCTACTACAACTACTGTACAAATCCATACCATGGCAACAAACCCTCAGTTAAGTAAAGAGAAAAGACGTCCATCATTACCTTAAAAAAATGATGGTCGGTCAACTTGAAAAATCTCAAGAACTTTGAATGTGCAGTCGACAAAACCATCAACCGCCGTCTGAGCTGCGGTACATTGTCGGTTCCTGTGTCTGGCGACTCCTCTGCAGCAGAGGTCGCTCTCAGTCTTTATTTCTTGCGACGGTCCTCATGAGACGCACTTTCATCATAATGTTTGATGGTTTTGAAGCATTCAAAATTGTTGCCATTTTTCAGATTTCTTAAAGCACAGATTTTGATCACCGTTCCGACCAGGAAGCAACCTGTCGGTGTGATTTCTGGTCACGGTGAATCGAGCAGACCATCTGTTCTTGGCGGACAGGAACAGTGTCACATCATTCTCCGGCTCCAGTCTGGACTCATTCTTCGGGTACATGTACTGCGTACCGGTGGAGAAGACACTCTCACAAACATTTGTACAGTCGTTGGTACTTCACGCCGTTTACTGTGTGCTTCGACGAGCTCCACCTACAAACTGGCTGCTGCCTCTGTCTCTGGCTTTTTCCTCACGCTAGACATTGAACGACAAGACCAGGGGCCACTTGTAATGCCTTCACAGACCACCAGTGGGCCGCGGACCACTGGATGAAAACCCCAGTCTTAAAGTAACGTCTGTACTGGGTCCGCGCTGCGACATGGATTTGTACAGTCGTTGTAGTCGCAGTAACGGGGCTGTTTACTCTATGTCCACCCTTCCTCTGAACAAGACAACTGAAGTTCTAAAGCTGGCGTTCTCAACTGGTGGGTCGGGACCCAAAAGTGGGTCGCAGACTTGTCTTGAGTGGGTCACGAAGTGTGAGATTAAAAAAAAAAAAAAACACTTGCTTTGTTGCTTTTTATGGATGTCAGACTTTTATTTTGGTGCAGTGTCTGTTGCTACGGTAACGCATACATTGAACTGAAAGATGCCAGCTTGCATTTTATTTTGGCATGTTTTGATTTTTTATTTTTTTTTCTGACGTATTTAGTTTTTTTAATGATCATTTTGTGGATTATTCTGTTCCTTTGTTGTTCATATTTGCTTATTTGCTTTTCTTTGCTGCTGATGATTTTGTTTCGTTAATTTTGTTGTTTATTTTGGACATTTTGTTGCTTATTTTAGGTCTTTTTTTGTTCATTTTATTTTGTTAATGTTCTGGATAATTTTGATCAATTTTATTTATTTTGTTGCTCATGTCGCACATTTTTTATTCATTTTTGTTTCCTGTATTTTTGCTCATCTATTGTGGTTACAGTATTTTTGCACATTTTTGTTAATTTTCTTAAATGTGAATGGGAAAGATGAAAATATGTGCATATATATATTTTTTTTTTTTCAAAATGTACTCCTTTTATATGCTCTGTAAATGGAAATATATTGAATTGAATTTGATGAAAGTGAGTCACGAGGCAAAATCAGTTGAGAATCACTGGTTTAAGAAGACGACAAGAAATGAGACAAATGAGTTGTTGAAAATCATCCGTGATGGATCTGATGCGAGGGCGTGAACCTGAACGCGTCTCCTTCTGACGCATCGAACATGTCGAACACTTTTCTGTTTACGACGTAGTTCATGATCTTTGACAGTTTGGATGTTTTCGGAGTTAAATCTCTGAACAGGGTGTGTCTACACTTTTGACTGCCAGCGAACCTCTTGCCTCTCTCTCTCTCTCTCTCTCTCTCTCTCTCTCTCTCTCTCTCTCTCTCCGACGCCACATCTCAGACTCGGTTCCCAACAGAGTGAAATTTCCTCAAACCATCAGATCCGTGGAGGGTGAAGGTTTTCCATTACTGTTCTTACCTTCAACTAATGGCATCTTGTAAAATTTTGACATTTTGTTTGACCCGCCTTTTCTGTTTGAATGGATTTACCTGTAAAAAAAAAAAAAAAAAGGCAGGGGTGGGCAGAGTCAAAGTATCTCATAATAAGCTACATTACAAGGAATTTATTCCATCGTTCAAACAGGGATTTTGCCTGTTTTTGTCGAGAGCTGTTGTTAATTCACTCCTTTTTGATTTACTTGACATTTTTAACTGCTGTTGTTACTTAACTTCTTCACTTTGACTCATTTTGTTGCTTATTTTGATTTTTTGGGTAGTTTCTGTTCCTCATTCTATTCATTTTTCTTCAGTTTTGTTGATTATATTGTTTATTTTTCTGAATTTACTTGATTGTTTTCTTGTTGTTGCTTATTTCATTCAGTTGTGTTTATTATGTTCATTTAATAATTTACTTAGCTATTTTTCTTGGCTTTGTTGTCTTTCTCGATTATCCTCACTTTGCGTTTTATTTATTCTTTGCTTATTTTGTTCATGTCGTCCTCATTTTTTTGTCCTTTTTTATTCAAGTGATTATTTGTTCATTTTTTATTTATTAATTATTTTGTTCATATTTTTACTTAATTGATTACTTTGTTCACTTTTATTAAACATAGTATTATTATGTTCATTTTTATTTTATTGATTATTTTGTTCATTGTTTAATTTATTGATTTTTTGTTAATTTTTTATTGACTTTTTGTTCATTTTTTGTTTAATCATATTGTTCATTTTTATTTTCATTAATTATTTTGTTCATTTTTGTTTTTTATGTAATTATTTATTTTGAACAGGGGTTTTTTTCAGCTTTTTCACTCCTACATCTCGAGGGTTGTAGCAAATGTATCATTTTGTTCATCACAAATGTAACTGAGTAAAAGTAAATTGTACTCTGCAAAACAAATACTCTCCAAAAAAACTACTCAAGTATGCGTTAAGGAGTAAATACACAGTCCACCTCTGAAAACACTACAAAACACACAAAGGGAAGTAAAATTTCTGCACTCATTCATTCATTCACTGTGAATTTCTCTAAAATTAAAGTTAAATGGACAATTTTATACGAGGCACAGTAATGATCAAATCCATTTAGTATTATTTTTTTTCCTCCCAGAACTGAAACCATTTAATCCCATGGTACGTACAGTATGTAGGCATTATAATATGTTTGTTTTATTTAAAAGGGACAGTGCACATTAATGAACATCAGCATAAAACACAGATGTAAATAAATGTTGTTGTTCAAATAGATGTAGGGAACCTCACAGTCTCTTCTAGTCACGGCCCTGGTGCAAGTCCGTTCAATATTTCATGCACACAGCAGGCATATTTAAATGTTTTATAATTCCCAAAAGAAAAAAAATGTGTTTCTTCAGAATATGGCAGCAGTGATATGAGACATTTTTCCTGTCAAAGATTTTTTCTTATACAATGATTCTATAGGTTTTAGTGCAGTTATGCCAGTGATTGACAAGTTGGTTTGGTTTGTAAGTGAATGTCTCTGTGTGCATTTGACAGGTCATTAATATACATAGAGAATAAAATAGGTCCAAGTATGCAGCCTTGTGGGACTCCTACGTCAGGAATGGCAAATTGACGCTGTTGCCCATTGCACACAGTTGTCTGTTGGTTAAATACGACTTCATCCAGTTGACGGCATGCTGATAAAAGTTGAAATGGGTAAATGTGGCCAACAGTGTCAAATGCCTTTTTCAAATCTAAAAATACCACTGCGCTTATCGAAGAAGTTTTTGGTTTTCTCTCAAAACGAGCTGACTGCTGATTCTGTCGATTGGTTTGCCGTTGTTCGGGTGTTCAGTTCACAATTTAACCCACTTCTCAATGTTATGTTCCTCAGTCTGTATGGCAAAAAATAAATATAGTGTGTTTGCAACACCACAATCTGACAGAAATCACGATCCATGTTAGTGATGTATTTTCATGTTTTCTAATACAACTGGTGTCGCCTCGTGACCCTCGTCAAGTCCACTTTACAATATAAACCAGGCAAAATGTTGTTATAAGCAAAAACGAATCAAATGATCAACAAAATGAGCAAATTATCCACAAATTGAACAAAACAATACCAACACTAAAAGAAAAAATTAAAAGGTCATGAAGCCGAAATCAACAGTAACATGAATAAACAACAAATGAACAAAATAATCCACAAAATGAACAAGTGACCGAAATAATCAAGAAAATGTACAAAATACTGTACAAACTGAATAAAAAAGATTTTTTTTTAAATTGCCAAATTAATCAAAAAATTAACAAAATAATCCACAAAATGAATGAGCAATACTCACATAAAACTGTTTGGACGATTTTGTTCATTTCTTCTAGTATTTTGTTCATTTTATGGATTATTTTGTACATTTTGTTTTGTTTTTTTAATCAGGCACTTTGTGGTCCAGTCAGCAGACAATTCTGGGTCCCTATTTTGGGTCCCGATCCACCAGTTGAAAACTAATCACTGCAAGGACTGATTCTGTCTCCATCAGATCATTTACTTTGCACTTTGGTTTTGCATATTTGACATGGACACAGAATCTAAAAATAGGGTTAACTGTAGCTGGATGGATGGACGGATGGATGGATGGACGAATCGATGGATGGATGGATGGATGGACGGACAGTCGGACGAATCGATGGATGGATGGACAAACGGACGGATTACAGCTTTAATAAGGTGACTATCCGTTAATGCCGGTTCGAACAGGATCTGTTGCTCTGTGCCGGATTATTCGGTAGTTGCTGGCTTTGCCATGTCCAACATTATCCAGATTAACGACCAAACCTCCCTAATAAACATTGGTATTTAATTTATATACAACAACAGGCTGACTACTGACATGCCTGGAATACCCTCATAAAGCGTGCAGCGTCTGTTTTTTTCTACGCTTCTGATTTTTAAGATGCAGTCTGTCGGAATTGGAAGCATCCTGCAAAAACACTATCACCTTGACCTCCCCCACCCACCTGAAGATGGAAGCGAGACCTTCCAGAGGCTGTAGTTAAAAAAACACGGTGTCCTCCCCATGTGCTGCAGGTATGTGAGGAAATAAAATGACAGTGATGCTTCTTCATTGATGAAAATCCAATCGTGTATGTTACATCCATCGTCTGCGATTAGATCCCGAGAAATCTGACACACCGCAACTGACTAACCTTTCCCTCCATTAATCAATATGACAATAAGTCCTGCAGAAAACAACAACAGCGAGGCTATTTTTGAATTTCTTAACATGTGCAAGGTATTAGTGATGGTACAAAATAAACGCCGACCCTCTCCGCGGAGCTCAGCGGTGCTAAACACATGGATGAAACGGGTACCAATCCTCTTTTAGCAGGGCAGAGCAGGCATATTGACAGAAACTCAATTTGAGTCCTTTAAGACTATTTTCCCCTGCCTTATCCGCTTATTTGTTTTTGTCTCCACCTCTTCCTATTGGCCGACCCTTTGCTCATTTCCTCTATGATTTGCTCTTATTCCTTGCCTTCCCCTCTGAATTAATAAATGCAGAGATGGGCAGAGGACAAGGCAGGGAGACTGAGAAACTAGGGCACTCCAACCTGGATGCATCGTCCAAAGCAATTTGCTCAGATGGAGAAAGAGAGAGGGAGGAGGAGGAAAACAAGGAGCTTAAGAGCATCTCTACTAAAGAGAGGATGGCTTAGAGAAAACAAGCAAAATGGACTGACAAGCTGAGCCACTGAGAGAGAGAGGGAAATGAGAAAGTGTTGGTGAAATGACAAAATGGACATGGCGGCCATAAAAGAGAGAGAGAGAGAGGCAGTGGAGTAAAATTAGACAAACCGACGACGGGCCGAGGAGGAGAGAGAGAGACAGCAAGACCACAACCACCAATTTACCTCTTTACTGAGAAGCAAAATTGTGGTTTAACAGAGAAATAGTCACACTAAAAAACAGACAATTACAGTGTTTACTCGAAGCCACTTGTCATTTCACAGACTTTTGCATCGTATTACTTCTATCTTATGGGTTGTTAACAGGGTCAACACAGCAAGTAACAGCTTTATAAGACTTACACAGCACTGTGGAAAGTATTTGCCCCCCTGCTGATGTGTTATTTTTGCAGATTTGTCACATTTTGGATCAAATACATTTCAATATGGCACGTTGACGTGCGTAAATAGAAAATACAGTTAGCAAATGATGATTTCATGCATTTCAGGAGAATCAAATCATGACGTACAGTAACTGTGATTGAAATGCGTATTTTTGTAAAGCTGAATTCATTTTCACCCAGGCCTGATTACTGCTGGATCAATGTCACTTAAATAGAGATTGTCTGACGAAGTGAAACAGAATAAAAGATCTGAAAAAGAATCACATTACCATCTAAAGAAACTTAAGAACTGATAAGAGACAAAGTCATTGACATCTAACAGTGTGTGAAGGGCTACAAAGCCATTTCTAAGGTCTTTGGGACTCCAGTGGACCACAGCGAGCGCCATTATCCACAAATGGAAAAAACTTGGAACAGTGGAAGTGGCCGACCAATATGACTCCGAGAACACATCGGCGAGTCATCCAGGAGGTCACAAGAGGACGAGAACAACGTGTAAAGAACTGCAAACCTCACCGACCTCAGTTAAAGTCAGTGTTCATGATTCGACAATAAAGAGACATGGGGGTCGGGGGACAAAATGGATCCAGGGGGGTGACCCAAGGTGAAAACCACTGCTAACCAAAAACAGCACAAAGATTCATCTCACAATTGACTAAAAATATCTTGACGATTCCCAAGACATTTGGAAAGTATTCTGTGGACTGACGAGACAACAGTTGAACTTTTTGAAGGCGTAACATCACAGTAACAGTCAAACGCGGTGGCGGGATGGTCAACAACTTGACGTAACTGATGGAACCATGAATTCTGCCAGGGACATCATGGACATCAATTCATGAGCTCAAATCTAATACGCGTAGGTTATGCAGCCAATGACGTGGACACACCAGAAAATCCACCTCTGAAGGGATCAAAAACAACAAAGTGAAGGTTCTGGATTGGACTAGTCAAAACCAGGACTTCAATCCAGTTGAGATGCTGTGGTATCACCTTTTTTTTGGGCATTATTCTCCTTTGGATGTACTGGACTGAGCCAAGGAGGGAATCTGGAGTCGTGACCGGACTGTAAACGGGACGTGTGGTGTGGTGACGACATTTTCGTTTTGCTCTGCGATGACGTCTCATTCCCACTCCACATGTGTGTCTGTGGAATCACCAGGATAAATACATAAAGGCCTGAACTCTACGTTTGATGAATTGCTGTGTGACTTTTGAACCGGGGTGGGATTTGTTTTGTTGAACTGTGTTAAGTATACGTGGCGTTGCCACCCGTCTTAAGTTGAATGCATTTTTTGGTTTTGTTTTGAATATGTATTGCAAATATAAGATCGTTTTGTCTGAATATCTAAGTTGATTTCATTAGTTTCGTTACAGAAGGTATTTTTGGGGCTGAGAGAAGTGGGATTTTCCTCATAATGCCTTGTGACTCGCCCATAGGCAAATATATGGTGTTTTGTTACAACCTCATGCCTGAAAAGCCTCAAATGTGGCCGAATTAAGACAATTTTACAAAGGAGAGTGGGGTAAAATTCCTCCACAGTGATGTTTATTTATTTATTTTATTTTATTTAACAGGCTCTAGGCCCATAAAATGATGTGAACGACTCAGTGACCGTTATGACAAATACCTGAGTGCAGTTGTTGCTGCGCAGTTTGAAAAGAAACAGTTAATAGGACTGGGGGCAAATACTTATAAATGAAATCATCATTTGAAAATGGCATTTTGTACTTACCTGGGTTAATATAAACATTAAAATTCATTTGATGACCTCAAATATTTAAGTTTGACGAATATACAAATAATAATAATAATACTGTTTCACAGCACACATTTTCTTAATTTTGCTCGTTTGCTATGACCAGCAATTTAAAACTATTTCAAGAAGCCGCATAACTATCAGATGATTGAACAAATAATCCCGTAATCAAACACTTATTAAGACATTAACGAAAACGAGAAGAGTAATGTGGCGTAGTTCTAATCCAAAGCAAACAAAGGCAGCTCATATCAACACGTGAGTGCAACCAATTATGGAGGAGTCTGGAACCAATGAGAGGCAGCGAATAGCATCAAAGGATGGAACAGATGTCCTCTGAGATGATCACCAGGTTGGATTTTTGTGGATTAGGTTTTGGATTGTCATAACGCCAACTTGTAGAGTGAATGAACCCTGACCAAACCCAGCTTATCATTTCTCAACCTGCATGGAAAAGAGGACAGTGCATTTGGGATCCTCCGGCTGTCGATGTCAAAGTAGGTGAGACGGGAAAAAAAAACCTTGATGAATAGGTTGCTTCCATCTTAAATTCACTTTTACTCCCCTCACTGGACCCATTTTTGGGACAGCTCAGTGTAGGTCTGAGCTGATCTGTTGCTCAGTCAGTAGTTGACCTTCATCAGCTCTGTTCATGTACAAGGTTAATCCCACTGAGAAGCTCAGGTCATGACCCCTTGGTGCCTGTTTCAAACACCCCCTATGCATTAATTTCAACTTTCAGTGCTTGAGAGAGACGTTGATGTCAGAAACTGATGACACTGGCCTAGTGATGTTGGTAACATCCAGGAGATAGACCCACAAGACATCACCCTAGGTTTCTGATATTTAGATGTTCAAATAAGGAGCATCACGGTGTCTCCATACTGGAGTGTGAAGAAACTAAGGTGGGTTAGACAAAGCTGTGAAGCTTCTGGCTGTGACATAACTGTCAATCAAAGCACTTACATCCATAAATCTGCACAAAAATCAGAGTTTGGCTCAGCTAAATGGGCAAGTTAGAGATGCAGCATATGATCTCGGGAAACTAGTTATTAGCTGATGGTTTGCGGGAGTTCGCTATAAATGATTGGGCAGGCAACCTGTCAGTCAACGTGGCTGTCACCCCCGTGTAGTGTTAAAACGGTTGGTTGTGCCGGGCTGGAAACATGTTTATTTCTGTTCTAAAGTCTGATATTTAACATGGAGTTCTACGAGGACTCTGTAGTGTCTGGGTTCAGCCCCCTGTGGACACTGACAGTACTGCGGTTTTTAACACATCCACATTAAACTCACAGCTCAGCCATGAAGGTTGCAGGTGGAGTGGCCAATGAAACCTGATTTTCATTTCAGTTCAATTCAGCCTAACTTTCACGTCAAAGGCTGACGGCAGACGATCCCTGACTCATATCAGCCTTTACACGCACGGTGTTTGTCAGTTTAAAAGACAACCGTAGAGGTTCAAGAAAGAAGCAGTTTGTTGTAGAACTGTCGGCTTATAAAACTGAAAATACTCATCGTGAAGGTGAGGTCATCTGTTCAGAGCTGCTGACGAGTCTCTGAAGTTCAAGCAGTGACAAGCATTTGCACAAATCATGACACACTTCATGGGATTAAATTAAATGAAACATCTGGTGAGTTTAGGTCCTGTAACCTGGAAACCTGACTTAGGCTCTGTACGTGATTTCACAGGTGATGAGACCGAGCTGCACCGACAAAAACTGGGCAGCTTTAAGAAAAAAGCTCCACTTCCAAAAGACCATAAATCAGTGCACACATCACCGTCGCCTGCAGGTTATGCCACGAGCTAGGACGGCAGAGGTGCAAAAAATTTGCATTGATAACCTCATGCAAACCTCCAACAGCCTCTGGAGAACAGCATCAATTTTGTAGGGTACTTCATTTAACCTGAGTTTCCCCAAGATCCATTAGCAACGTCAAAAGAGAATCAAATGCACAAAAGATGCTTGGAATGTAGTCCACTGACAGTGAGGGTGGAGGATGGGGGGTGGGGGGTGAAGATGAACTGAAGAGGCTGCAGCAAAAAGAGGTAGACGAAGGAGCCGGACTGGGAGATGAGATGGCAGCAGGTATTGAAAAGAGGACATGAAGAGAAAGATAAAATGATGAACTGACGCTGGAACAAGCCAAAGTGAGATGGCATGAAGATGAGATAGAAGTAGGGAATGAAAAGGAGCAAGTAAGTGAAAAACAATAATAAAAAACCAAGCATCTCAAACAGAGTTAAAAGCCAAAGAGAAAAA
>JAQQAE010015433.1:0-12050 GCA_029823295.1 Pseudamia nigra
ACTCTGGGATGGATCGCAGACAGAAGCATGGAGTGACAGAGGGAATATACCAGGGCAGGTCAGGCAGAACTGTAACAACTCCTCTCTGTGTGTACATAAACAATGATGAATCAACAACTAATCACAAGGCAGGAATCAAACTGTTTAAAGCGTTGAGCTTTGACCTTTCACAGAACAAAACTGACCAACAGTCTAATCAAATAACACACCTGAAAAACAAATAACAAAGGCCATAAATAAGTAATTGCACGCGGTGGAGACGGCAGTTCAGTACAGTATTTGTGTGTCATGATCCAACAGTTGGACATGGTTTATGTCTCCATCAGTGTTTCACAGTGTGGGATAAGAGCTGTTCAAACAGGCCATAATAAATGACAAAATCAAAAGATGAAAATAATACTGACTTTAATCCAACTGTGTTTTGGTTCCTCTGACCCCGCAGATATAACCACGATGTGTGCATCAAACTCTCCCACAGTTTATCTTATTTATGAGCTGTTTGTTGTAAAGACTAAATATGAGGTCACTGTCTGTATGGTCCAAGGTGTGTTTTTTCTGCAGAATCAGCGAAAACTCCAGAGCCTTTTACTCATTTTAGCAATTTCTTATGTTTCTCTTACCATCAGCCCGTGTGTTGATGTGTGGAGAAACACTGCAATCTGATACAAAATTAGCAAATAGTGATGAGGTTCAGCACTTCATGAGCATTTTTGTAGCAGCATATCATTAGAGCTAAATCTTTAGTGTCTAGGTCTCAAATAGGAGCAGACTGCCTGCACTAAACCACTGCTGTTCCCAATGCAATTAGCAGATGCAGCCCATTCTTTGTGGATATGACCCACAGTGTTTTAGTCTTATTTGGTCCTTTAGTTCTTCAAACATGCTGAACTGCTGTCAAATATGATGGACCATTTTATCCCTTGATACCACATACTATTACTGAGATGAAAACAAAAGCTGATTTATGTTGTAAGTTTTATGCTTAATTAGTTTCAGTATAATTATAACTGGTTTTTGCTGTTAACCTTTTTCGCACACAGGGAAAAAAGGTTATTCCGTATTCCTTAGCAAGGTTAAGATATATCGGCAACTGTTTAATTTGGATGATATTTCAGTTTAAAAGATGCAGGCTCTTGGGATTTTGTGATTAGTGAAACAAGGTTAACTTGATTTCAATTTAACCTCATTATTCCTTAGTTTTTATTCGCTGTTTACCCTGCTGTGGTAAGGTCACAGACAGAAAAAACATCTTCACATTATAAACTATTTGGTGAAACTATGTATCATTTTTGTACATGAGTAAAGCTCAAACATACTTATGCACATGAATATAAATATAATGGCTGAACAATGCACACTCATAATGAGTTATAATAATCACACTGAAGTGACATTTAAATGCTTTACTCTGAGTTTAATGTAGTTCACTGGCACCTCATGGAAACACACGTATAAGACATTGATGTGAGGACTTTGTCTTTTGAACATTTTGGCAAAGGAACACTGAGGCAATCTACAGGAGCTCTAAAACACCAAAGTAGAGGTAATCAACAACACTTCTCTGCACAGATGTCATAATCAGTGGGTTGTTATAATTTCACCTTCAAATCAGCCCTCATCCTACTTCTAACTGCAGCAAGGAATTTAATAGACCTTTCTGAAAATTTCCCAATGGAACTACAAATGAAAGCTAATTTCAACCCACTTTTTTAACGTTAATAGAAACTGTGCACAGAGATATACACTCCAGTCCATTAAGGCATTACTTATATGGTTAATTACTTTGGGTTTCGTTCATCATATTGTCCCTGTGGGTAAAATCAACGTCATCTTCTACATTAGAACATTAGGATGGGTGTAACACCACTGAGCTGAACTCCACATCTACAAAACTTTGACCAAAGGCACTGACAGGAAAATGAGCTGACCTGTTTTTAACAGAGGAGCAAACTAGAGACAAAGACAAGTAAACCCGCCCACTTTCCAAAGGAGAATGCTCTGATTGGTTGAACTGCAAGTGAATTCAAAGCTACCTTGATATTATATTCTGACATAAAACTACACTAAACACAGGACAATGCAGTTGTCAGTTGTCATAGAGGCAGGGCTAATCTTAGCTTGAATGTGATTGGTCATAACTGGTGATAATTTAAAAGAATTCTATTGGCTCATGGGGACGGGATTAAGGGGCTGGTTATGACTTGTTTTTTTCTGTGGTCCATCTTGTATCAACTTCTTACTGACATTTTTCCACCTATTATTTTACATCATAGATTTCACATAAACCTCAAAACATGGTGAAGATGAATTCTCACAGTATGGGACCTTTAAATCTGACTTTTTCAAACTTAAAATTAGGGCGCAAAATGTGTCCTGATCTCTTTTTCACTGGGGTGGATTTTTTTAATGAATATTTTTAATTTGGTTGACAGCATATTTATTAAATTATGTTTTTTGGTTACTCTGTACATTTTTTGAGTGTTTAGTTCTTGATACGTTCTGGTTTTATGTTCTTTTCTATTTTTTATCACATTGTCAGGATTATTTTGGTCATTCCTTAGATTTTTTTTGTTCAATTTTTTGCTTATTTTCAGTAGTTTTTTTATGATTTATTCCATGTTTTGCTCACCATTTTGATCATTTTCATAATTTTGTGGATATTTTGTTCATTTTCTTGATTATTTATTGTATTGTTTTGTGTATTGACTAGACATGCACATACAGTCTTTGTCCAGCAGAGGGAACTCTGGAACCATACACTTCATTTGTTTAGTTCCTATTTGGATCATTTTGTTGATTTTTTTATTGTTTTCTAAATTATATTGTTCATTTCTGTTCATTTTGTTCATTTCGGATCAATTCTCTTCTTATTTTAATCACTGTTTTTCATTGTGCATTTGTTTTTTTCATCTTATCTAAAAAATGTATTCATTTTTGTTCATTTTCCAAATTATTTATTTACATGTTTTGTGGATGTTTAGTTCTTGATTATTTTGTGTTGTTATTTATTTATTCACTTCACTTTCCTGAGATTTTATTCAATCTTGACTTATTTTTAATAATTAGTTTGACGTTCATTTCATGTTTTGTTCATCATTTGGATCAGTTTGATCATTTTGTGGATTTTCCTCCCCTAGGTTATTGATTATGCAGATACAGTATTTGTCCAGCAGAGGGCGAACGAACACCACTCACCTAATTATTATTTTCCATTTGCATCATTTTGGTAATTTTGTAAATATTTTTTGTTCATTTGTGATTATTTTGTCAATGATTTTGTTCATTTATTTTCTTTTTTTTTCATAATTTTTTCATTTTTGTCCATTTGTATTGCATTTCTTTATTATTTTGTTCACTTTTCTGTATTGTGTTGATTATTTTGACGTTTTTCATTATTTTTGTCCAGCATGTGCATAACCTTGTCATTTAAAAAAACTATACCTTTTGTAGGTGTTTCGTTCTTGATGCTTTCTTTTTTTTAAATCTTTTTTTAAATTTTTGTCTCATTGTCAGGATTATTTTTGGTCATTCCTTCGATTTTTTGCTTCATTTTTTCCTCATTTTTAGTAATTTTATTTATTACTTATTTTGTTTTTTGATAATTTGGATAATTCTGTGGATACTTTGTTAATTTTCTTGATTATTTTGTTGTTTATTATTTTTCCTCTTGGTTATTGATTACACATGCAAATACAGTTTTCGTCCAGCAGAGGGCAGTGTGGCACACCACGCTCTCTTACTGTAGTTTTTTATAAAGTCAACAAGGATGAAACTTGTCACCTCGTCATCTATATACTATCTGCTTTGTATAAATAACAAAATTAGTGATACACACACAGACAGAGACACACACTTTCCAGTCAGCGGAGGCTCGTCCGTCCACATTCCGCTCGGAGGAGACACACCCTCAGCCCCGGAGGAGGAAGAGGAGGAGGACCGCAGGCTGCGTCCGGAGCGGGGCAGCTGATGGGATGCGCGGAGGACACAGACGCCGCTGCTTCGGCTCACGATTGGACTTTTTATGCCGAGTTTGAAGATGTCGTTAAGTCACTGGAGAGGAGACAAAGCTCAGACGACTGTCTCTCACAGGTGAGACAACACTGGAAACAGGTGAGCGTTTGAGATGGAAAATGGATGGTAACAGTGGCTTAAAACGACTGTGTTTTGAGCTGAATTATTGCTTTTGCGGGCATAAGCAAGAGTTTTGGCAGGCATTTACTCCGATTCTCCACAGCTTTCTAAATTAAAAAAAAAACTTATAAATAAGTAAGTACAGTATATTACACAAACAAATCAATAAAAGTTTTAAAAACGACGTTTGCCTGGGATACAGACTTATTTATATGACTTTAATTAGTTGAATGTAATGGATAAAAAATGCATAATTAAATACAGATGAAATTACAAATGAGAGAAAGTTGAGAGAATAAGTCCTGAAACGGCAAAAGTATCGCAAAAATAAACAAACAATCTACAAAATGAATAAATGTGAACAAAATTCTTCAAAAAAAACAGCAATAAGTTAACAAAACCTGAGCACAATCACCAACAAAATGAATAGATATGAAAATAATGATTAAGGACGAGCAAAATAGGCACAAAATGAATAAAATATGCACAAAATTAAGAATGCAATTAGTGGAAATAAACTATATAGTAAATAAAATGACAAAAAAAATCAAAATAAGAAAGAAAATTAACATAACAGCTACAACATTAATAAAACTGAATAATGAACTAAATAAATGAACTCATAAAACATCAAAACATTCTACAAAATGTTCAAAAATGAACAAAACAATCAGGACAATGGACAAAACTGAACATGATATTAAATGCATATAACAATAATGAGCAAAAACTGAACAAAAAAATGAACAGAAATGCAGAAAATTATGAAGAAAGTGAGCAAATTATCCACAAAATTAAAATGAATGTACTGATGCTAAATGTTACACAGTGATGAAATTATCATACATGTGGTATTATTAATCATGCATCATACTGAGGGGAAACATGTTGTACAAATACCATACTTATGTCTGTCAGCCCTGCACAGCACTGTGGTGTGTTATCGTGCATTTTGCAGATTTAAAGGATTAACCTATAACCACAACAGGCAGTTGGTTCTGGTTTTGCAACTGACAGACAGGTAGAAACACAAACAGCTGGCTTTATCTTCATAAGTAATCAAAATAATAAAAACATTTAAGAAAATTAGCCAAAATCATTGAAAGACTGAACAAAAAAAAAATTTTTTTAATCAACAAAAAAATTTGTTGATTCTTTGTTTTTTGTTGTATCTTTGTTTTAGAAACACAAAAGATACACATCATCCTAGTTTACAAACTACTGGCAAAAAACCTCAGCAAACCACGTATTTAAACTGCAGGACAAATGCATATCCTTGAATTAACCTAATATGAAATCACAGAGACATTTGTTCCAGTGTTTCCAAAGACAAGAGAAATACCTTGTATCAAAATAATACAGAACACAGGCTTTTTTAAAGATCAGTTTAAAAAAATTTATTTAAAAACATACAAATGAATCATATAGAAATAATTAATAATCATATTGAATCAAAATATCATAATCAAATAATCAGATTGAAAAGGGTTACAGCACCCATGAAAGAGCTCAACAGTGTGCAACTCTACTCGGAATTACAGTTAAACAACATAAGAAGTAAATCAACAGACTTAAGTGATTAAAACAGAGGGGGAGCTTATATACTGACAGAACAAAGCGAGGGAAATCACTGAAAAGACAAAACAAGATGAATTACCATAACCGAAGTAAAGCAACTAGCAAAACAGAGGTATAAATTAAATATGCAAAAAACAAAAAAAAAAATCTAAACCAAGCCAGCTAGTGCACTATAGGCTTTATGTTTTAAGTGGCTGTAAAGGCAAGTAACTAAACATATACAGATGTGAGTGACAGACATTCAAAGTAAACTAAGAACTATGATTTTCTTAGTTTAAAATTGCCTTTTAAATTTACACACACATAACTAGAGAATTTAAAACAGGATTGAATATTATTTGTCTCTCATACTATACCAGCTTTCATATATTTTCCAAAATAGGGTCCAATAACCCAGAAGCAAAAGGGCAATACTTAGCAAAATGATTAATACACACACACACACGTGTGATGGAAATTGAAGATTCTTAAATGCACTGCTGGAAAGGATGTAAAAACTCACACGGTTAATGAGTGAGATCATCCATATTCTCCAGATTTAAATCTCTCTCTCTCTCTCTCTCTCTCTCTCGTATACACACACACACGTATCCTAAGAGGAGACGCTCTAAGAAAATCCAGTGTTTATACTGGGAGGAATGATCTTCAATCTCACACTGCAGGCTTTGCAAAGGTCAATCTGCACTCTTTGTTTGTGTGTGTGTGTGTGTGTGTGTGTGTGTGTGTTTGTTTTTGATTTAAAAAATCCAAAGCTCAACTCGTCTGTCAATATTTAGAGTTAACACATCTTCACAAATCTCAAACAAACAGATTTATCAGCTGACACATTCTCAGCGGTGCAGCCTTTACACTGTTTCTTTTATGAGCCTTAAGACGTTGAGTTGATTATTTAATCTTGATGAATCCACAATATTAAGTCATACAGCACAAAGGTCTAACTACTATTTATTTTAGATGACAGAGTTTGCAACATTTGGACCAGAGTCTCCAAGTTTAGGCAAATGATGACCTGCGTGTGAGCACACAGGCTGCCTTTTCCTCTTTCAGCTTTGCATATGTCTGTTCTGCAACTGTCAGGACAAAGGCTTTTCACAGCGCTGCATGAAAATAATCAGAGGTTAAACATGACATACTGTGAATACACATAGACCCCGACCCAAGTTCAGCACATACGGGACAGTTGGAGGTCTGATATACTTAGAACCTTGTGCTTAATGATGGCTGCACATTAATCAAACAGGAATTTCAATATCATTCATTCATTTCATTAATTTATTGTCTATCCCTTACTCCTCGCAAGGGTCAGGCATGGTGCTGGAGCCTATCCCAGCTGACTTAGGGCAAAGGCAGGGTACACTGTGGATGAGTTGCCAATTCTTCGCAGGGCTGATATATAGAGACTGACAACCATTCACAGTCATTCATACCATCTCAATATCAGCCTGTGCACAAGATTTCTCAGTATTTCTGAGGATTTAGTGTGATCTCATTGCAGAAATGCAGAGATTAAGAGAAATAAACACTGCTCCTTGTCTGGTGATATTTTGGATTCCTTGACACTAACCAGGGAACGGTGTTATGTAACACGTGCAACATGCAACTAAGATTTTTTTTTAAGTTTTTGTTTGTTGACCTCAATCTATGCATTTTTCTTGATTCGTTTTTCCCTTTTGGCTCAAGTCCCAAAAAAGAAATCTGGCATCCCTTTGAGACCCAAACTGAAAAATCCACATAACATAGCATTTAAATGTAAAAAATAATACAGTATGGTATCTTTTTATAATTCATCATGAGGTTGTCTAGTGGCAGAGCTTACAGTATGTGGGCCTGTTATGTTCTGTATTCAGATCCTGGTTATCCAATAAATTGAAAGAAAGATGTAAATGATACTCAGACTCCCTGCCAAGATGTCCCAGTAATAAATTATGGTACTTCACATTCATATTTGATTGCAGACAATGTAGATACATATTACTATTCCAATGGCTAAAATGTCACCTCCTCAAAAGTCCACTCTCCTTGCCTGGTGTTAGTGTTGCGGTCAAGACCACCTGAGACCAAGTCTTCATCCTGACCTGGATGTATCGAGGTGAGACGAGGCCAAGACTAGATCAACAACAAAAGTCATTGCCAAAAAGTGATTGACATTATATGAGGGTTGAGGTGATTCCCCTTTGTCAGTGTTTATGTTTCCATAAAAATGCATTTACAATATTAGTAATAGGCTATGTCTGTGAAGATTCTCAGTGATCCAGGTCATAGTATCCAGGGTGTGTGGTTTTCCTTCTGTCGACTGGACTGGAAATTTGGTTTGAAGACATTTCGCTCCCTATCCAGGAAGCTACTTCAGTTCTAAATAACCTAGAAGGCAACTAGAATTTATGCTGTCTCAGGACTCCACCCTTTCATCCTAAGAGGTGTAGTTTCACCTAGGCCAGGGTCGTTACAGAGTCGTTAGGGTCTCTGCCCCTGAACAATGCAGGGGTGAGGGGGGAGGGGTTGTTGACAATTTCACTCTGTGGATGGGGACAGAGAGGGGGGTATGAGTGGCCGAGGAATTTTGCTGCATTTTGGCTGGGTAAAGATTCCAGCACAGAGCAGTAAATGGGTGAAAGATGGTATCATAGGCCTCCCCCTCTATTCAGAGAGGGTCGTTCCCTATTCACAAAAATGACTTCTTTCACTCAAACCACCCGTCTTCCTTGGCCAAGATCTGAACATTTTTGTCTTTGAGATGCAGGTAGACTGCAGAGTCCTGCCTGAGGCTGTGGTTCTCCTGTGTTGGTTCATTTGCCTGTGAAGCGGTTGTTTGGTTTCCCCAGTTCGGAGCATTCTTCACTGCATTGGACTGAATAAACTACATTATCCAGCTTGTGTCTGGGTATTTTGTCCTTAGTGTGGGCCAGCTACAACCTTAAGGTGTTACCAGGTTTGAAATGTACAGGAATGTGGTGTTTGTTGAAAATTCTCAGTTTTTCAGATACTGTACCCCAGCCATGTATGGGATGACCACATTCCTCCTCCTTTTCTGGTCTTTTCCTGTATCCTCTGTCTGCCTCTTGTTTGTTTTGGCTGCTTTCACAAAGGTCCAGTTCTGATAACCACAGGTTTTCAGGGCCTTCTTGATGTGATCCTCTTCTTTCTTTGTGCCCTCCATACCTGTTGGAATGCTCTGTGCTCTGTGTTGTAGGGTTCTGATTAGAGGTCGCCCGATTGTTGGCCAGGCCGATTATCGGTTCCGATATTTGGAATTTTGACGTATATTGGCATGGGGCATGGGGCTGCAGCTCTGGAAAGTGCAAGTCTGGTTTTGCAAAAATGTCGAAAATCTCATGCAGCAATCAAAAAACTTTCTTGCAAAATTCAGGATTGAATTTTGTGTTACACCTTACAATAGGGAACACACATTAGCCATTAATTGGGTTAATGGGATTGGTTTGATAGGGTTGTTAGGTTAGACAGTTTTAAACTTGTGCTAAGTGTGAAATTATTGTTAGAATAGGTTTGGAAAAGGTCACTTTAGACTTGAAAACACATCCAGAGTTTCAGTGACCTACAAATTTGCACTCTACAAATACTTGTCTCAAACTAATAGATGTTTTCCATTCAAAACTGTTACTTTTGATATTTCCATAAATATTTTCTGATGCAAAACTTCTAAAGGCATGTTAAAATACATCTACTGAGAGGCAGAATGAATCAATTTGTGAAAGAAGAATCCAGAATTGACAGTTGATGGCAAGTCATAACTTGGGGTCTTCACTGGTCTTCATATAAATTTCGTAGACCTATTTATCCAAGAACAAGACAAGATCTTTTTGCAACCAAGAAAAAACCAACACCTTCAAAAAGTGGTGTTACAATTAAAGACCAGTCTCGAGGACATTCTTACACTACCTGTTGCTCACACCTTTTGAACCTACTGTAATGTCTATGATTTGTACTTTCACTTTACATCAAACCCTGCTGTACTACAAAAAACAGACTTTTATGTGCAAACTCAGCCAGATTTCCTTTTAGGAGTCACTGAAAGAAAATGAACATACAAGAAGGGGCCAGGCGGTGGGTTTTGAGGCTTGCAGAGCTACATGCCTGTGAGACAAATGCAGGAAGTGTGCGTCAAAGGAAAGAGTTTTTGTTGCTTATGGGGCTGATCTAATACAGCCTGTGCAAACACGTAAACTGAGCAGAATGTTTGACAGAGAACAGAGTGGGACGATGAGATATGGTATCGTAGGTATGAGGGAGGCAGTGGTCCGGTCCAACATGATCTGTGCAGTGATACAGTTTATGTTTCAGACACTGTGGTGATGAAATTACCCATTTCAAAATGCCTCTTGATTAACGTCAACACAAATTTACATGAGTCTTCATCCTGACTACCCAGATGTTCATTTAAAACTTGTTGAACACATTGAGTATCCTTTCACTGTTTTCAGCTTCCGTAGTCCACCATGTTTCTACGGTAGTGTAGAACAAAAATCCAAACACAGAGTCAGGTGAGGCTTTTCTAAACCCACTTGGATATGGAGTGTTATGAGGAGGGCCGGCTCGCTTAGCTAGGAGTCGTTCTCTAAGCTCCCAAGACAACCCTCCATAACTAATCCTGTTGCCAGACCCTACGTGTTTGCACAGAGCTTATATTATTATATTATATTATAATAGCCCTGGGTGATGTGTTTTGACCCTATCCTGTCAGAGGATGAAGGTGTGTGTTTGCAAAACCCACCCCCACACGCCTGGTTCCGGATCCAGCGGAACACACCCATGGAATACGTCTGTTTGGCGGTCCATGCACTTTCTTCTGATGAATCGGCCAACCCATGCTTGGGGTGTTTTGTTGTAGTTCAGAGTTTTTTTAAGATGAATATATACAATAGTGTTAGTGTGCTCTTAAAAGTTTTATCACCACTCCATAGGCTTCTATTGCCCCGTTTCCATTACACATTTCTATCACGATTCGGCTCTACTCAACTCGGTTCTACTCGGCTCAGTTTAGTTTGTTTTCCATAGCAAGTGCATACTACCCGTGTAGGTGGAGTCCTAGGTGGAGTCATCATAGACAGGCATCCCAAAACTCCCGTAACGGCATGACACAACCATAATAAACAATGGAGGTCACTGAGGCAATGGTGTACCTGCTGCTTGGTGTGTGGCTTTTACTCAAACAAAAATAAAAAGAAGAGAGTCAGAGAAAGCTACAGGCAGCAAGAAGAAACACTCAGGAAAAGTACAGGAGATTTTGTGAAGCCATACAATAGTATGAAGCTGAAGACGAGAGGAGGTGAAGACAGGCAGGCTGAAGGGAAGGTGGCGTTGCCTTCTGAAAAGGAATGACTGACATCCAGCTGATGAATCTATGATGCTGACATGCTGCGATCTGCATAATCTGTGCGAAACTCATGGAGATATTTATGAGACTTCATGCGATGAACCTGCAGCTACATTTGAGCCAGTGGTCACTGCCGGATGCAGAAGAGGACAGAGATCACTTATGCAAATAGTTCAAATGTTTGCAATTCCTTCCCATTACTACTGTATCTATTGTGATAATAAAGGTTTGTACATTTTGCAGATATGTCTCCACTTATTTACACATTATATATGTAAAGGTTCCAATATTAAGTGACAAATAAAATGCTAGATTTAAATGTTAATTATTGAAAAATACTCCAGCAGTTTGACACATTAGCTTTAGTGTAATTCATTCGACAAAATTATGAGGCATAACATAGACTGCAGCTAAATGCTTTGCATCCCACTAAACAGTAGCCCGTTATTAGGGAATACAGAATGTCTAGATATACTGGTAATATTACTACAGTGTCATCTGCACTGGCACATACAAGAGTAGTCTTTTTGTGATGACTTCACCCAGAAAGTAAAATAACTTACTTTAGGTTACTTTAGTTACTTTAGTGAGCCATCATTGCAGTGAAACATCATACGGTTTACTCTCCTCCCACAAGTTTATTTCACGACAGAAAGCCTCATCTTGTCATGTGTTATTCCCTGCCTGTTCATGCCCAGAGTTCGTGCATTAAAGCAGTGTTATAAAAATAAACCACTGCTTGAGCAATAGCCTCTCCATGACTAGATGGAGAGGCTATTGCTCCTTTGGAGAAGGAAATCGTCGGTGATACAGTCACCGTTTGCTCTTTTCGTTTAGTACATGTACGTCAAGTCTATGTAGAGTCAAGGTAACATGTCATTATAAATAATTTTTAGAACTAATTTCATGCATTCCAGTAAAACTTCACCACACAGTGTCAAACAAAGTCATATCACAGTGTTGTTTGTGTAAACACTTACCCACAGCTGCAGTCGAGTGTATCTCATGT
>JAQQAE010015435.1:0-12049 GCA_029823295.1 Pseudamia nigra
AATGAAATTGACTTTTATTATAATTATGATAATGATATCTGGTTATGTTAGGCCAGCAGAGAAGGCCTTGCTGGCCCCGACGGCCCACCACTGCATCTTATGAATGATGTTATGAAACACTTGGATTTGGAAAAAATTAAATTTACTCTAAAGAATCAGGAGGAGACATTTTATAAAATATGGCAGCCATTCATAGAACACTTTGAGAAAAATGTGTACAAATACAGGAGTAGAAATGGTTAACATGTTCACTGCCCACTGACACCCCGGCTCCCATCCCCCTCTTTTTTTTTCCTCTTTTTCTCTCCCTCTTCCTTAGTTGGTACAAGAATGTATGTAAAAATGTATGTATGATATGTATGTTCTGTGTGATGATTAGAAAAAACACTAAAAAAGTTTTTTAAAAAATCCAACCTAAACCGCCTTCTTATTTACATGTTTTTAATTCATTATAGACCATCCTGAGAGGGCTGCACTCTTCTTCGTCTGTGGCGTTTGTTTGGGCCTCTTCCTCACCCTCTTTGCCCTGGTGGTCCAGATTTCCTGCCGCACCGACTGCCAACCTCGCCAGCGACCACCTGCCAAGAAACGGCCTCGCCCTGCTGACTCGTCCTCCGATTCCAGCGACTCGGACTCGGACTGGGACACCACCTCTGACCTGTCTGCGAGGCGGCACAGGCGGTTCGAGCGCACACTTAACATGAACGTATTCACATCAGCGGAAGAGTTGGAAAGAGCACAGAGGCTTGAGGAGAGGGAGAGGATCATTCGAGAGATTTGGATGAATGGGCAGCCTGATATCCCTGGGACTCGGAGCCTTAATCGATATTACTAAGGACTGATAATATGATATGATAGAAAGCTTCATTGACTTGAACAGAATCGACGATGAATTTGGATTGAAAAGGGCTACAGACAAAGCCTTGATGAAGCTTTATATGCAAACTTGCAAAAGCGACTGGACCGCTCCAACTTGCCAGTGAGAACAGTGGAATTTGTTGCAGACTTGAGATGAAAGCAGTCTCTCCCGTTCTACTGGTTTGCATTTTCCTCCGGGTATCATAAGCTATACCCCATTGAGTAAAAGAATAAGCTTCCTCTCCGCATGGTAAGCTCACCTCTTAGCCAGCTCTTACTGCCGGAAGAAAGGGGTGAAAGGCCATTTGCTGCGCTGCCTTGGTTGTGACCTGAGCAGGCCTTTTTGAAGTGGGGATTTATGGGGTAGCTGCCTTCGAAACACACACGGGGCTGCAAAGACTACATGGTGACTGAAGGACCAAGACTTTGCACGGATCTGTTTTATCCAGAACATGAGGCAGCTGCAAAAGACTGTGACACTCAGCGCTTTGTGTTCAGTACCCTCCAGTATTCGAGTGGGGACTTACACGAGGGACGGCATAAAGAAATAAAGAAGTGTCCTTGAACGATGTGAGACAATCTTTCCACAGTGCATAACTGTGCTGCCTTTTGAACTTTTTGAAAACCAAAAAATATTTTTGGGGAATTCATCTCAACCCTTATAAAAATCTATTTTATAATATTTAATAGTTTATTGACGTTGTGTATTTTTGTTCTCAAGTATGGTTTTATTATGAGATATTTTTATACTTGGCGAAGGTTGTCCAGCACCTCAGGGATGCAATCCTAGTGTTTTTGTGTTTGGTTGATGTATTTGCTTCCTAAGAAGGGGATCAGCCCATAACAGCTATGTCAGCATTTACAGAAAAGAAATAGAGATATCATATTAAGAGCCTCAAAGAGGTTTAGTGATTTAACATTATTTTTGTTACAGTATGTTTATTTCACAGTGCAGTGCCTTTTCTAGCCATACTGAGTCACTGTTAAGAAAGCAGCTGTTTCACTCACTAACAGGTCAAACAATCCACTCATCAGAAACACAGCTGAATCTGATAATATATGTATTCCTTTTGTGGTGATTGTTGCGTTGCTGAAGTGGAGCTTGTGTAAAATTTGAATGTTTTTGAACATTGCACTTGCTACGTCACCAGATGTAAATTTCAGTGTCATATTTCACAGTCCTCACTGTCAATAATGCCTGAATGAAAAGCTACAATACAGAACTTGTATGAACTATGCTCTTCGCCTGTGATGATGCCGCTCATCTGGAGAAGGAACCAGCATTGCAAACATGTTCACAACCAACATCCCTTATGTCACGTTGCCATGAAATAATATAAGCTATTGTCAATCCAGTTCTGTTTGCGCTGCTCTGGATTCAAGAAAAGAAAGACTTCTAGTTTTCATTAAAAGCTTGGTATTTTCCTGACTGAGAGTTTAACAGAGAGTTTGTATTAGCCTCATCCACACTAGATATCAGAGTTTATTTAAAATTGTTTAAGCTGAATGGGATTTAAATGTGCCAAGAGCTGGTACAGTGAGACCAAAAGATAACTCCTGTGCTTGAAATAAACTGTGTTAAAAAATAACCTGACTTCTTTTAAAAGAAATCTTGCACATTTTCTTCTGAATTCCTGTGGTGCACTTTTATAGTGTGACCATTATGGACCACTATCAACCACTGTTTCATGATAGTGACAAAGAAACTGCTCACTTACTGTGGTAATTTAATTTACTAGAAATCCATACGACCATTTTCTACCCCTTAATCCTCAGAAGGGTCAGGGAACCTATCCTAGCTGACTTAGGGCGATGGTGGGGTACACCCTGGATGAGTCACCAGTTCATCACAGGACTGACACGTAGAGACAGACCACCATTCACACTCACATGCACACCTATCAACAATTTTAGAATAACCAATTAGCCTAACCTCTAGTGCATGTTTTGGGTTGTGGGATGAAGCCGGAGTGAACTCATGCGGACATGGGGAGAACATGTAAACCCCACACAGAAAGGCCACGCCAGCGTTAGGATCAAACCCAGGACCTTCTTGCTTCTGTGAGGCATGTGTGCTACCCACTGCACCACTGTGACGCACGAAACATGTTGAGTAATCATAAACCACACAAAAATGACACGTTGGCCTAAGCCAGGGGGCCGCGGCCTGTAGCACCAGGGCCACATTTGGCTCTTGAGCCTCTCTCCAGTGGCTCAGGTTTTATAATAAATCAAAGTGAACAAAATAAACAAAAAGGCAGAGAAAATCCATAAACAAAACATTAAGAGAAAAATAATCTACAAAATAATCAAGAAAATAAACAAATTGAAACAATGTAATTTGCAATAATTACAAATGAACGAAACATTTAATAGAATGGAAGAAACTAGAAAAACAGTCAAGCAAAAGAGCAAGAAATTAACAAATATAAGGTAAAATATTGAGCAATATTAAGACAAAACTGAACAAAAATCAGAAAGACTATTAAACAGTTAAAAAAATGAATTGACTTTAACATGTTGCCAGCTAAAATGTGCACCACTCAGGTATTTTAGCATATGCATATTATTCTTCTTTTTTTAAGCCCAAACGTTGCTCTTCAGATTGTAACGCTTAACCCCTGGTCTAAGCAGATCTTCAGAGTTTTGTTGTTCTTGCACGCCCTCAGGTGGTCACATTTGGATTTACTTGAATGAGAAGAAGTAAAAAAAAAAAAAAAAAAAAAAAAAAAAAAAAAAAAACCAAAAAATTAATTAAAGAGGAGAAATCTACAAAAATAAGAACAAGAAAATTAACTAAACTGAACAAAAATTAACCAAATTGAACTAAAAGTAACCAAAATAATCAAAAAAATTAACTAAATTGAACAAAGAAGTTACGTAAATTGTAAACCTGGTAGTATTGATTTAGTAAAAATTAACAAAATAAGCAAACAACAAAATAATCATTGATGTGAACAAAAATGACCAGTGTAGTTGGAGAACTCGAAGCAAAAAGCAACAGGGATGACGGTTATAAAAATAAGTCAATTTAAAAGTGAAGAAGATAAGCAACAAAAATTAGTGAAAACACAACAAATAATCAAAACAATCATGGGAATAAACAAAAATGACCAAAATACCTGTTTGAAGGCAATATACTAGGTTGTAATAAATTCCATGTGATGAAGTTACTCAGTACTTGAGTAGTTTTCTATGAGACAGGTTTTTAGTTTTTCTCAAGTACTACTTCTACTTGAGTCATTGGAATTATAAAGTAACAGTATTTTTACTTGAGTATTGTTCAGGGCTCTGTACAATTTTACTTTTATTAAAATAAAATTTAAAAAATAGAGCTAAGGGTGGGTAGTCTATCTTTACAAACTTGTATATAGGATAAAAAAAACATATTTTGAAAAATATTTTGAAATGCGCAGTATTTTAATGTCTTTAGTACTTTTTTTCATCATAAATGTAACTGAGTAAGAGTAAAAAGTCTTCTGCTAAACAACTACTCTCAGAAGTACATTTTTCTGGAAAAAAGTCCCTCAAGTACACGTGAAGTAATTAAAGAACTATCCACCTCTGCAACAGTATGAAAAATGCCAGATACGGGGGCTATTACACCACAACAAAACTTATAAAACAAAAGGGATAAAACACTGCACTAATCATGTAAAAATATAATCATATTGCACATCAAATTATAGTTGCACAAATAAATGATAACTGCACACACCAAACACAACTCCAACACAAACATATCAAATATCATAATCCTTAAAAAAAGGCTAGGGATTAAACGGTTAAGAATAATGCAGTAATATTAAAATTGACCTATATATATATATATATAATTTAAAATCCCGGTGTGTTTCAATGTATTTTACAACACTACAAAATATGCTGAGAAGCGAAAGCTAATTTATACAGTAGGTTTACTCAGTACTTATATTTAGTTGTATTTTAGTTATATTTAATGGGATTGCCCAGCAATCCCATTAAATATAACTACACACAATGTACACAATATTGTGGGATAATACCCTGGAACTGTCCCACCCTGGTATTGTGAATGTGTATTTACAAATTTAATTTAGCGTTTTTTTCACGATTTTTTCCCCACAGAAAATGAAGGGAGAACTCAAACTGAATGTTCGTGACGAGAATGTCATACCGTGTCGTTACCATGGCAAAGCTGCCCTGTCGTTGTTTTTGATCCTTTGATTACTTCTCTACAACACTACACTATTACGTTACACTAACAGAATACTTTAAATGTCTTGAACTTTTTTCAGCAAGTTCAGCTATTTTGAGTCACAACCTGACGCAATCTCTAAAGACATTGCACATTATCTAGTTTGACTTTAGTTTCTCCATTGGATGGTTGTTCTCGTGACCGTTTCCATGGTGACCACTAAACTCAGCACGGGCCGGTGGGGCTGGCCGGTAGCTAAACGCTAACAACTAAATCCATGAGTATCACAGGGGTAGGAGGAAGTATTAAAGCAGTACTCCTCATCCATATGTTTTGTCCGTTTTCCGGATCTACTGAGGGCAACAAGAGGCCACTGAAAGTATAACAATGTCTTGGAACAACGGTCTGCCATTTTTACCTGGTTACACATTTAAGGATGTAACGGTAAGAAATTCATCACGAAAGTGCTTTGAGGAAGCTAATGCTAACGCTAAGTTTGTTGGCCAAACCTACTGTACAAACTAGCTTTCGCTTCTCAGCATATGTTGTAGTGAGTACATTTTAGAGTTTTTTGTTTTATTCGATTAAAATCCCTGCATTCCTCCAGTCCTGCCCGGTCAAAGGGCTGCATGCTGTCGTTTGCCTCGCTCTTGTAACAGAAAACTAAATTGCTTGCTAGTTTTTAAATGAAACACGTCGAGGACAGTTGTTGGTTATGTAGCTAATTTTTTTCTTCTTTTTTTACTCCTTGTGTATTTTGTTTTTGTTTAGTTTTTTTGTGTGTGTTTTGCTCATTTTGTTGCTTATCTTGTTAATTTACTTCTTTTCTTCATTACTGCTCTTTACTGCTGGTGATTTTGTTGTTTATTTGTTCATTTTTGGGATTATTTTGTACATTTTTGCTCATTTTTGTTGCTTAGGTAATTCATGTTAAAATTATTGATTGCTTGGTTTATTTGTTTATAGACCACAGAAAAATGATCATATTCCCCAAGTAAATTTTTATTTTTTTATCTAAACGACTGACAACAGTTCTCCCAAATTTCAAATAAAATTGTCATTTAGTGCTTTTAGTTGCAAAAAATAGCGAATGGTGAAAATAATAGAATGCAATGTTTTTAGACCTCAAATAATCCAAAGAAAACAAGTTCATATTAATTTTCAAACAATACAACACTAATGTTTAACTCAGGAAGAGTTCTGAAATGAATATTTGGTTTAATAACCTTGATTTTCTTATTTTTCCTGGTTAAATCAGAGTTGCTTTAGGTGGTCACTTCATCATACCTCATTATGTAAATGAGGTGTGGGTTATGCTGGAATTCAACAGACACTGGAATGGATGTCATACATGTAGAGATGTTAGTTTCAGAAAAATATCACAGTGGTCCCTTAATTTTTTCCATAGCCGTATTTGATTATTTTGTCAGTTTTAAAATTTCAACCTTTTTACTCCTATTCATTGAGGCATGGAGGCAAATGTACAGTAACCGACTAGACAAACTTTTTTTCATCACAATTGTAACTGAGTATGAGTAAAAAGTATTCTTCAAAGCATCTACCGTATTTTTCTGATTAAAAGTCGCATTGTTTTGCATAGGGGGCGACAAATACATCGGAGCGACTTGTATTTTGAATAAATTCAACGATAGAGTGTTTGACACACCGACAGCCGCTAGAGGAGACGATCTGCAAGATCTCCCTTCTGCAGCCGCGGGCCTGACGCGTGTTCCCCGAATAGATGTGACATATTCTGCAGAGCTACTAATACACGTTTTTTTCTTCTTAATTATGCATTTTTTAGCTCGTGCGACTAACATACAGGAGCGACATATCACCCGGAAATTATGGTACTCTCAGAGGTACATTTTATGGAAAAATCTACATTACTACAGGGATAAATGTATTACATTTTGCTGTATGTGAATAGTTGCAACAGTGTGAAAATGCTAAAAGAATAATGCAGTGATATTTGACTTGACTTGTATTTCACTGCAGCCAGTAAATATTTAATTCAATGTCTCGTCAACTTCATTTCATTTGTAAATTCAGATCTGTGACACACAAGAAGAAATGAAACAGTGGTACACATTCATTAAAATAATAATAATATAAAAGATATGATTTGAAATAAGTGATGGAAACAAGTGTTAATCATGATTTGCTACAAGAGAGGCTCTAAGAAGAGGATTTATCTTTTAGATTGCCAGTTTATCAGCAAAAAGTGAGAAAATTATTGACATTTTAAAACGGTGCTCTTAAAAGATCAATAAAATATGGGGATTTCACCATCTATGATACAGACAAGGTTTAAAAATGTTCACAGAATGTGAATGTATTGCACTGCAAAATATTAAATGCTGTATTTAATGTTCATATTGCCTATATTTAATTAGTTAAAGTGAATTGTGCTGCATTATTTATTAATTTGCTTTTTTATGCTGTTCCAATTCTAATTTGGGGTTCTCCGTACAATGATTTTATGTTATAATGTGCTTCGTAATAGCCATGGTCTCTTCTATGACTCTCTTTCTCTGCAGAAGTCTGCCTTCCATCGGCCCCAGACACTGGCTTTTAGGAATGGCTATGCTATGCCTTTTCGTCCTACCGTAGGAATTGGACAAACTCCTCTTCTATCAGAGCAACTGATTGAGCAGCAGATCGGTAGCATGTCCTTTGAGAGGCCGGATGTAGCTTATGATTCATACGATAAAAGCCAATTTGAAGAATTCATCCCAGCTCATGTAGCACTGGACAAAAAGGTAAAAGAATATTTGAACATTTTTGATTTTGTCCAGATCATCCTTTCTTTTTAGCTTCTTCACTGACCTGTTGTTTTGCAGGTGTTGCGCTTCTATGCATACTTTGAGGAGGACATCCTGTACTCGTCTGAGGAGGAGTACCGCATTCGTCCTGTCATCATTTACTACTATCTTGAGGATGACACCATATGCATTACTGAGCCAAAAGTGGAGAATTCTGGGATACCACAGGGGATGCGGATTAGACGCCAGCGCCTGCCCAAGAATGACCATGGAGCACATTACCACTGGACAGACCTCAACACTGGTATTGACCTGCCGGTGTATGGCTTCAACTACCACATCACACACTGTGATGATTTCACAAAGGTACAACACTCATCTGAACAGTGTGTCCAAATACACATTATAACTCATAACAGGCCTCTGAGTTTGTAGTAACCTTACATCTTGCATCTGCTGTTATAGTAAACATGGTCTGTCAAGGCTCGAGTTTTCATTACAGGGCCATATGTAGTGAAATCCTCCTGGAAAGCTGGACCATCAAACACTTACTTTTCTTTGTTCTGCTGAATTATCATTGCATCATATATCCTGTCGTATTGTGCCTTTTCTGCATAAATATATGAAACGAACAGATCGATGAACAAAATAAGCAGCTAAATGAGCTTTGCTGAAATCAATTTAATCCACAACACTAACAGAAAGTAAAAAAAATACACAAAAGTATTTAAAAAGAAACAGGTAAAGTTAGAGAAAGCCTGGAGACCTTTTTCTGATATTGCAAAGAGAAAGGATTTGAGGCAAGTGATGTGGAGGGCTTAGTATATCCTGTAATTTCGTTTAAATGGAACCATATGACCTCCTTATGTATAAAACATAATCTTACCAGTAACCTTGACTTGTAAATATTGTTTTCAACCCAAACTCTTATTTATTCCTAAAGCAGTTTTTGTCTGTGCCTGAGAAGATATTTTTATTTTGTCTTTGTTATTTTTAAAATGTTCACTAAACATAATGTTTAAACAAAATGCACAGAAGAGAAAAATGAAAAAATAAGGAACAAAATGAATATAATTGAATGAAAAGTATCAATATAATCTCTAAAATGAATCAATATGAATCAAAATTCATCAAATCAGTCCACAATGTGAACAAAAATACAAAAAAGGAACACGCTAGTCCCTGAATTGAACAAAAGTGATCAAAGAAGCAAAATGATCAAGAAACCAATGTAAGAAGATGAAAACATTACTAATACTGAGCATGTATTAGCACCTTACTGATACTGTACTGTCATCTGCTGATGTCTTTTATTGTTGGCAGGAGTTCATGGAAAGCGAAGGCATCGTTCTTAATGACACTGTGACGACGCCCACAGATCCATACATTAAACGGCGCAACAAACCCCAGCCAACTCACACAACACCGTCTGAAGTGGACAGCATGTACAAGTTCCTCACAATGGACCGCAAGGTAAAAATGTCAAACCCTCATCTGAAAAGTTGTTACTGTAACAGACATCTTCTTCCTGAGGTCTAATACACAGTCCCAGAAATTATCCGCTTGTGATGTTTAACTTAGGAACACTTCCAGAAATCACTGTGCAATCCAAAAATACAAGTTAAAGCTGTATCACGTAAAGAAGACATATCTGAACACAATCCTGAAACGTCACTGTCTTCTCTGGAACAAAACTCATTTGAAATGGTCTGAGGCATTCATGTGACCACAGAACTGTTTCCCCATGTTGCCTTTTAAATGATTTGTGGAAGTGTTCCTGAGCCCATGCAGTGATTTCCAGTAGAGAATTGTGTCTATTTTTAATGCCGTGCTGCCTGGGGGCCTGAAGATCTCGAACATCCAATTTTGACCTTCAACCTTCCTCTTGATTCTCTGATAGTTTTCATGGTATTACACACTGTAGATAGTGGGATCTTCAAAATCTGAGACATTTTACATTTTTCTGATATTGTTACACCATTTTTAGAAGCACTCTGCCTCAGATTGGTGAACCTCTGTTCATCTTTACATATGAGAGGCTCTTACTCTCTAAAATTGACCTTTATACCCAGTCATGTTACTGACCTGTTACCATTTAATCAAATTAGTAGTCAAATGCTCCTCCAGTTGTTTTTGATTTGTGTCAATTACTTTTCTGGTCTTTTGTTGCCCCCTGTTCCAACTTTTTTGAGATATGTTGCTGACATCAAATTTAAAATTTTCCATGAAATGATCAAATGTCTCATTTTCAACATCTGACATGTTGTTTATGTTCTATTGGGATAAAATATGGGTTCATTGTAGTCTGTTTTTATTTACATTTTTTTTACATCCCAACTTTTTTGGAATTGGGATTGTATTCATTTATTCATCTCTTCACATCAGTATATCAAAATGATAAAAAATAAAAGCTAAAATTAACAAAATCTTACAAAAATAACATAAATAAACAAAAATAATTAAGAAAATGAAATTAACAATGAACAAAACACCCAAATACTTATGTAAATCTGGATTTTTAGAGACAAAAAGCTGCATAGCATCTGAAGTAAAGTGTTTTATTGGACTGAAATTGAGGGGGCAAATCTCCCCATCCCCCCTGAAATCTATGTCTATGTACACATCTACATGTATATAATAATAAAACATCCATCCATCCAACATCTTCCGCTTATCCTGGTCAGGGTCGCGGGGGCAGCAGCCTAAGCAGCCACCTCCTTCAGCTCCTCTGGGGAACCCCCAGACATTCCCATGCCAGCTGAGAGACATAGTCCCTCCAGTGTCTCCTGGGTCTGCCCCAGGGCTTCCTCCTCGTTGGAGCTAGTTTTGGCAACCGGGGATCGGAGCACCTAGGTCCCCAGCTTCGGCTGCCACCCAAACCACACAGGACAGGACCCTAGAGGCCCTTCCTGCAGGTTGTGGGCCCACAGGAAGGCATAGTCATAAGGGTCTTCTGAATCGTTCTTAGTCTGACCTGTTACCCAGGACCAGTTTTCCTTGAGAGACCCTACCAGGGGCAAATTGCCCCCGACAACATAGCTCCTAGGATCACTCGGGCATGCAAATCCCTCCACCACGATAAGGTGGTGATTCAAGAATGGAATAATAAAACAATGTGTAGTACTGTATTATAGAAGACATAATGGCATGAGTTGATGTCAGTTGTTCTTCCTCTGATCCTGTTCATCTTCAGGTTTTACGCTTTTTCGGCCTGTGGGATGATTCCATTGAGAAAAGACGAGTGACCATTCATTATTACCTGGTGGACGACACAGTGGAGATTTTAGAGGTTCATGAACCCAACGATGGACGGGACCACTTCCCTTTGTTGATGAGCAGACGGAGAGTGCCAAAGAAAATCAAAGCAGCGACCGGTGAGATCAGAGAGCAGTTTTTTTACATATCCAATCACACAGAGCCAGATATTGGCTTCTCATAAGTCCACTGATAACAATAAGACTGAGACAGGAAAGGGATTATTAAAGGATAATTAAAAATCACATGCAAAAAGGGATATAAACAAGTCAAAGTGAGTGAAAGAAGACTGCAAAGGCTATATAAAGTTAATTGTAATCAAAATCCAGCACAGTAATACAGGAACGATGCATTCTTCTTGGTAACTGCTGCTAAATTATTACATATTTCTTCTCAGAGAACTTCCCCACCTGTGTGCTGGAGGTTTCCAAGGCAGAAGTGGATGAATATTACTCCCCTCAAGACTTTCAGATCGGTCAAACGATGACTCTTTTTGGCCGCCACCTCCTGCTCTGCGACTGCGACAGCTTCACCCGAGAATACTACAAGAAGAACCACCCAGATATAGGGATGAAACCCACGGAGGCACCAAAGAAGACTGTTGTACATGAAAAAAAGAGAGTGAGTAATTGTGGAATATTACAAGCTAACACAAAAGTTGTGAAATGCATAGACGTACACTGCCAGTCAGACGTTTGGACACATTTTCTCAGTGGCTTTTCTTTATTTAATGCTTGACACAACTAAACTGTGAAAGTATTAAACAACCCAGAACATGTTTCATATTTTTGCATTCTCTCATTCGATTCATGAGATAGTCACCTAGAACAATTTTCAGCTCACAGATGTGCCTTGTCAAGTAATGCAACAAATTACCGTTTGTTGCATTTCTTCTCTTCTTAATGTGCTTTAGACTGTCAATCAATCAATCTTTATTTGTATAGCGCCAATCATAATCGCCGATCATCTCTAGGCGCTTCACAATTCAAGGCCG
>JAQQAE010015436.1:0-12048 GCA_029823295.1 Pseudamia nigra
AATTTCATGCATTCCGTTTCAGATAATTGACATAAGTTCCTTTTAAAATAATAATAATTAATAAATGTGCAGGTAGGAGTATGTAATACATTTTGTATATGGGAGTTTGTCGTGGGTCCAGAACTGACTAATTAATTTTACATGTATTTTTATGAAAAAAGTTGCATCGGACAATGGCTGATTCGGATAACGGCATTGACGCCAGAACGGATTATCGTCGTTATCCGAGGCACCACTGTATTTTGTAAACAGCGCCGCCACATGAGTGGGGGGATATACAACATTCATAGAGTTGGTTCGTTTGCAAAAACGCTAGTGTGAATGTGGACCGAACTAGTTGAGAATTGAAACATCGTAACAACTTGTGGGTCCAATCGAACCACTGTACCGGACTAACAGGTGTGAAAGCACCCAATGTTCACTTGCAGCATCATATATCCTACCCACTCACAGGTGACATTGTAATTAACCTGTTAGTGGTCATAATGTTAAGGCTGATTGGCGTTTATTCTCAATTAGTCATTTGTCTATCAATACCAGGTGAGTAGACTCCAAAGTTCAACAGCCCTTTTTGGCTACTTCTGAGAAGTTTGAGTGTGTTAGATCTTTTAAACGCAGGGGTTTTGGGTTTAAATCTGTCACCTGGTAAAATGAATTCCAGCACAGCCTCAGTACATGAAACACCTTGTTGTGGGTGCCTCTTGACCTGAGATGCTGATCACAGATACATTTGTTTTTATAAAGTTTTTAATATACCTGTTGCCATCTGTATTCTTATAAACAACTTCTGTGTATTCTCAGTTGTTTTTATATGTGAAGGTGACCATTTGCAGAGAAATGTCCTCAGCAGTGCTTTGTGTATTATCAACTTAATACTGTACCAACCTGCTAAAGTCCTTTAAGAGCCACCAGAGTGTGTTTGACACCCAAAACACCTCTGTGCCTTCATTTCCCTTTGCTCAGCTACAGTCATACTGTACTGTTGATGGTTGTCATTGTTATCATATAACACAGAGAGTATGTTTCTGTGCAGGAAGTGTATAGTTACTTAAGCATATGAAAGTTGAGCAAACCTTAACTCACACACTGAAAATATTCAAATTGAAGTATACTATAACTCCAATGCCACAAAAAGTTATGATGCTGTATAAAATGTACGCAAAGACAGAATACAATGATTTGCAAATCTCATAAACCCATATATTATTTGCAATAGAACGTAAACAACATTTCAAATGTTGAAACTGAGACATTTTAACATTTCATGGAAAATATTAACTCATTTTGAATTTGATGGCAGCAACACATCTCAAAAAAGTCAGAACAGGGGCAACAAAAGGCTGGAAAAGTTAAAAAAAAAACAACTAGAGGAGCATTTGTCAACTAGTTAGGTTGACTGATAACAAATCAGTAACATGACTGGGTATAAAAGGAACATTTTAGAGGTAAAGTCTGTCAGATGTAAAGATGGACAGAGGTTCACCAATCTGTGACAAATTGTGGAACAATTTCAGAAAATGCTCCTCTATGTAAAACTATGAAGACTTTGAAGACCCATCATCTAATGTGTATATTATCATCAAAACATTCAGAGAATCAGGAAGAATCTCTGTGCAAGGGGCACAGATAACCTAGTTGTCAAATGATCCTACAGTTGTTTTTTTATTTGTGCCATTTACTTTTACAGCCTTTTGTTGCCCCTGTTCCAACTTTTTTGAGATGCGTCTCTGCCATCAAATTAAAAATGAGCTAATATTTTACATGGAATCATAAAATGTCTCAGTTTCAACATGTGATATGCTATGTTCTCTTGGGAATAAAATATAGGTTCATGAGATTTGTAAATTATTGCATTCTGTTTTTATTTCTATCTATTTTTGGAACTGGAGTTGTAGTAAAAACAATTTTACTATTACGATGCTGTACCAATCATGCGTTAAATGAAAGCATTCCAGATGAATCAACATCTGGATGCCGTATCTCATACCCTGTAATCTCTGTAGAGTCACAGTGCATGAAGATGCACTCTGCCCTCTGATGCCAACATGTACAGTACAGTAGCCATAGAATTTCAAGATAATACCACACTGCAGATCATGTGTTTTCTCTGATTAAGATCTATTTCCAGCCACAACTGAACTTCATGAGCCTTTGCTGCTTAAACTGAATGAAGGATTAAAGAAGCACAGAAAAACAAAAAAGTGATTAAACCAGCATTAACTCACACCACATTCTCCTGCAATAAATACCCCCATGGTACATCACCTAGCACTCTTTGGAGTTACACTATGTCTGCACAAGAAGTTTCAATGTGCAAGCATGTCAAAAGTTTCTGGGAACTTTGAAAATGAAAGCTACATTTTCAACAAGCTGGCTACTTTGAAAGCTAAGAGTACATTCCCCTGGACTCGGGAGCTCAGGTGTGCGTCTCATTTTGCCTTCTGCTGATCAGATGATTGATGCTTATCTGACCACTGAAATGTATTACTGCACAAGTCGCCCTTTGTTGCTCTGGTGTTCGTTGTCGCTGGCTACTTCCTTTTAATGTGCAATCAATATTTAGGGACATTCTTACTATTTAAGTCAGTTAACCATGATAAATATATTTATGCCTATTGTTTGTATTGTTTGTGTGATTGTTTTTGTAATTCTACCTACATATAAAGCCATTGACTGCAAACCTAAGAGCATCTTGTGTTATGTGCAACTGTTTGATTCCACATACAAGCATGACATAAAATGAGATTTGACATGCTCACATTTTTAATAGATTTAAGAAAAGCCACCTGAAATATATTGTCGGTGCAGTTATTTGAGTGACCACAGAGAGACAGCGTTGCTCTATCTTTAGCTAGTAATGTATTTACATAAGAGACTGATATGATGTGGGATTTCCAAAGTTTCAAAATTGTCACTGAACAGCCTTTAGAGCTGTGTCTCTTGACAAATCTGTTCTAATAATTCACTTACTCTGGCATCTCAGACTCCAAAATGTAAAGCAGCACAAAATGCTTCTGCAAATCAATAGACTGTAAAAACTAATCAAAGGGTATTGTTGTCAGTAGTGGGCACAGTAAACACAATCAGTACTCAGGTAAAAGTACTGTTGCAGTACTAATTACAGTGATTCAAGTAGAAGTACACATAAACAGAAGTACTTGAGTAAGACTATGTCATACAAATCTAGTCAAGTAGTGAATAACTTCATATTGTGAAATTTATTACAGTATAATCTATTGTTCAAATAAATATTTTTGTTCCTTTTTGTTTATTTTCTTGATTATTGTGTTGTTTATTTTGTTGAATTGTGTTTTGTCCACTTTCTCGTGCTCGCTGCGTTTTCTTGCGTATTTTGTTTTTTGTTGCTTATTTTGTTCATTTTTGTCAAATTGTTTGATTATTTTGATCATTTCACTCATTTTGTTGCCTTTTTATGGATTTGATATTTTTTGGTATAAGTACATTGTTATTTTTCATTAATTTACTTGATTATTTTCTACATTTTATCATTGTTTTTTGTACATTTTTTGCTCATTTTGTAGCTTACTTTACAAATTTGAATGATTTACTTCTTTAGTTCATCTTTTAAAATTTAATCGATTATTTATTTATTATTTATTTCAAGCTTTTTTACTTCTACTCATTGAGCTTTGACCAAATGTAACTGAATAAAAGTACACTGTTTTCATCACAAATGTAACCAATTAAGTAAGAGTAGTATAAAATAACTGCTCTCAGATGTACACTTGTGTGAATAAAACTACTCAAGTACATGTAAAGGAGTACTACCCACCTCTGATTATAGTGGGGAGAAATTCAAAGGTGAGTTAAAAGATTTTATTGATTTATGTTTTCAATGTTTGGAATAAACCACATTTCACAAATACAGCATCTTGACATTTTTTCTTAGGAGAAGGAAGGATGCATGAATTTCCCTAAGGGAGGAATATCATCTGATATAGTGGTTTTAAGTAGGACACAGTTTAATTTGTGATTTGTAGAATTCAGGGAACTCAGCAGCAGGAACATAAATAAAAGAATGTACAGTAATTAAAGGTCCATTGTGACATGTATGGGAATTTAGGAGACTAATTGGAGAAATGTAATATTGATACTTGATTATGTTTTATCTAGTGTACAATCAGAAAAATGACAAATCATATATTCTGTTACCTTAGAATGGCCTGTTATCACAAAATCCACTATGTTCCTACAGGGTGGCAGTGACAGTGTATCAGTGCTTTACCATCAGATGACAGTGTGTTTTTCTAAACCTCTGTTTTCTTCAGGATCCATTAGAATGTCCTCTTGAACTATGTACTGTCAATGATAGAACCAATTACTATTTTGCATTGTAATCAGGTCACATTAATCAGGTGTAGGGGCATGCAAAAACTAATGTGGCACTTTGCTGCATCCACACAGCATTTAGTCTCCTGTGCCTGCTTCTTCGCTACCAGGCCTGCGCTGCATCCTTGGACCACTCCTCCATGTGCCCTTGCAGATGACCTTACTACAGTGCAGTTTCCCCACCAGCATCCACCAGTGCATTGAATCTGGAACAAAAGGCATATGGTTAGCAGATCATCCTGTGGGAAGTCAATGATCCAGCCTCATGCAGCAACTTTCTGTGAAATTTCTGTTATATTTTTGATCTTATTTTTTGTTAAGAGAAAAAATAAGAGGAATCAACTCCGGATGCACAAAAGGTCCTTACAGTCCAGATCTGCTCTTACCCAGGTGTGCTGAATGCTGAATTTTCCTTGATCATAAATGGGACACGCGTGGCCAATTGTTTGTAATTAGCATATGTGACACCCACTAAACACCATAAAACGACAGGTGTTGTGCCGTGTGCAAACAGCCAACTTTAGGTCAGCAATTTCAGCCTATGGGTTACGTCTTCATCAGCTTCTAACTTGCCCGAATTACTGACGGAACAAGGAAATGAACCAGAGGTGTACAGTAAGAGTAAACTGACCAACAGTCCAAAGAAATGACGTGGGTCGTGAATAACTGTTAATTACATACTGTACCAAGGAGGAGGCGGCGGCTCAGTCTGTCTGGTTTACTCATCAGATCTTCACACTGACAGACTCAAAACCTATGAGCGCCTCATCGTTGTAAATGTCCAGTGGATTCTTCTGTCCCTGAAAGTGATGCTGACTTTAATCCACTTGGTTCTGACAGATAAAATCCAATACAATACGACTTGGTCCCTCTGACCCATGCGTATAACCGCAACGTACACATCAAACTCTCCCACACTCTGTCTCTGTTTATAAGCTATCTAATGTAAAGTCTGTAATTATGAGAGCACCGTCTAAATCATCAACGTGTTTTACTGCAGAAACAGTGTAAGGTCTGCAATTTCTTAAGTTTCCATTTCCCTAAGCAAACTGTGCTGATATGCGGACAAGCACCTGACTGATGTAAAACAAGCTTCATAGCCTAGTTTTAACTGGGTTTAATTGATAAATGCAATTTTTCAACCACAAAGTTAATAAGAAATCTTTTTTCTAAGACACATAATAAAATAATCTGAATTAGATTGTATTAGTGTTCCAGACATTTAAAACATGTTTCTGTGCATTGAACAAATCCTTCCCGGGCTGCAATGTTTTTCTCTTATCTTGATAAGAATGCACTTGACCACTTGAAAAATTTAATCTTACCAAATCAATGGTTATTGAGAAAATAAGAAAATATGCAGGATACAAAAAAAACCCAGAAAATTTGTATATGGTTCCTTTCTTGGGGGGCATTGACTCCTGCCTCACAACAAGAGGAACTTTGAATTACACTGCTGAGGTATGTGAACTAGTCCACAAACTCCACCTTCTTGGCACACAGAGTCAATAGCGTCATCCAGGACATCTCAGAAGGCCTGGCATTTTGTGTCCACAGTTTACTTGAACAGTTTACATCTCATATCGAGCTCCGCCCACCACCCTTCCTGTAATTGACTCCACACCGGTGCTGAAAAAGATTGGGGCAGCACAAATCCCTGCCTCACCCTAGCACTCTGAACTGGTGCACAAAGAGGACATCAGAGGGACGAGCCTTGGCGGAACACCATGGCGCTCCAGAATCCTCCGGAGGACTCCTCCGCTCGCCCAGTGGAACGCCTTTTGAAGGTTGATGTAGGTCGCAAGCTGCTGACGGTCAAACCTGTGTAGGGTACGTGGTGAGAACGCAAAGTGTCAGGATGTGGTCAGTTGATCTCTTGGGTGTGAAACAAAGACAACTATAAGTCATTGCGCTGAAAAATATTTTAAACAAAGACAGCAGAACTTTTAACATTACAGATACACCATTAGATCAACTGAATATTGCTGTCAAAGTGTCGCTTTTCCGGGTGGCAGCTTTTCTCACGGTGGATCAAACAGATGTGTCAGCAGCCCTTCCATAAGAGAGTGGATAATAAATGCACACACTTCATTATTGCATACTGTAAGAAAGAAGCTGAATCAGCTCCGCTACTTGTATAGATATGAGTTTATTTATAGGGAGGCCATCAGCTGGATGAGCCCGGTGGAACCCCATAGAGTTCCAGAATCCTCCAGAGGATGTCTCAACACATTACCGTAAGTAGAATGACTTTGGCGGCCAAACTTATCAGAATACCAAGCGCCAAGATGTTTGTGAATTCAGTGTTTCTAGTGAATCCTATTTTAATCGCACACAGCAGAACCTCTTTACACTGTACCAAACTGTACCAAGTTTTACTTTTTCAGAAGGCAGCTTGTTTCACTGTGAATCAGACAGAGCTGAAGTAAACTTGGGCCACAGCCTTTATGTCAGCAACCTCTATATAAGAGACTGGATAGTAAATGAACGCACATTATTCTTGCACACTGTGAGTAAGTAGCTGAATCAGCTCAGTTACTTACAGACTTATGAGTTTCCATGTGGCAGGTGACAAATGTTAACGTTCTCAGCATCTTCAAGGATAATGCCGGGATGGGCTAAAGTTGTTAGCATAGCAGTACTTCAGTGTGTGACAAAACCTCGTGACTCACACTGACCCTCCTGCTGCGCTGACAAATCCTTCTGTGACATATAGAGGTGACTTGGCTTCTCTTCCTATAGACTCTGTTTTAGCTGAGACACAAGTTAAGTTTCTGTTATTGCTGAGATTATAGAAACATAAATAACACTGCGCCCAGACTGTTGTGCTGCTGCAGGGGAACTTTTGTGAAAAAGTTGCATGAATGTCTGGGGCAGGCATTGATTTGCTTCAAGCCAGCAATAGTCAGATTTATACTTTTTTTTCTCCTCAGTAAAATATAAACTGCAGTGATGTCAAGTGAATGTATAAAATCTGCTAAATCTTGTACATAGAACTGAAAATAAGAACATTTTTTGAGGTGATGGGAGATGTGAATGATTTTATCTCCACCCTGGAGGTTATGTTTTTGTTGGAGTTGAATTATTTGTTTGTTTGTTTGCAATATAACTTGAAAAATTATGAATGGAAATTTTAAAGGATTCTTCATCATTTTGAGATTGGGTTCTATCAAACCACAAAGTTTGATTCAGATATAGGTAATATTCTAGATATAGTGATCCAGAATGCTTATACTTACAGGGTTTGAGGAAAAATAGCTACTGTAAGGTAGCAAATAAAGCTACTGACATACAACTGACACCACATTATAGTGGAAAATCTGATATTGTAATGTGCTCATGGTAGTGGGCAATGACGGGGGCTGTTCAGTGAGGCTGATGCAGAAGTAAATTTAAGTTGGAATATTGCTGCTGGCCACTGGGGAACACTGGGCTCCAAGAAGGCTCTCTGAAAATACTAAGCAAATACATTTTTGTCATGAGTCATCATGTCTCAAACATTTTATTTGGACCCTCTAATTTGTCATCTGGTGGCCCATCCTTAACTTTTGCTATTATTAAGATATTACGGCAAATAATCCAAGAAATCACTGCTGTGATGGGGTTTGATTGACAGGTTACTATGGTAACTTGATGTGCCAGTGGAGTCAAACCGAGTCTGTCCTTCATATCTTTCATTTTTTCAATGTAACATAGTTTTTCTTGACTGACACTTCGCTGTAGTTGTGTTTCAGTGCTACACAGTAACAACTCCATAATATGATTTTGTTTGGCAATGCTTGGTGAAGTTTTACCGCATCAGTAAGCAGCTAGCATTAGCTTACCCATGAGACCCCAGACATATTGCACTCCCCCAGCTCCACAGCCATTTGCCCAAATATGGTTTCATCCTGTTTTTGGCTCAAAAATGTCATCCAGGATGTGACGAGCCAATTGGCCTCGAAATTGCTGTTCAGAAACCAACGGGTGATGTCACCGTCACTTTGTCCATTAATATTTACAGTCTATGGTAAACCCGCCCCCTCCTGTACCTCACCAGGTAACATAGAGGAGTGTGTGGATTTTGGGAGGGTGATAATAAATGGATTTTTTTTTTTACCATGTGTTAGATTCAGATTTCTTTATTTGTCACATACAGATGTACAACAGCTGTATGTGACAAATACAGCTGTTGTACATCTTTATGTGACAAATACAGACACACACAAATGTGCAACAGCAGTGAAGTGGCACTGTGACTGTGACTATAGATAGGATACGACTATAGATAAGATAAGACTATGAGTAAAGGTAGATAAAAATAGAAAATACCCTATGGAATAGGGTAAAACATATAGGAGAAACAAAAAAATTAACATCTACATAATTTACAGTATAATACAATATTACGTAATTTCACACTACACTACAATAACATTATATAAACCTTAGGATAGGGTTTGGTTAAGGATTACAGTTAGACATTAATTTATGACGGTTATGGTTAGGGCTCTGAAATGCATTATGTCAATGGAAAGCCCCCACAACATGTCAAACCACTGCACGTGTATGTTTTTATATCCAGTGGGGACCAAAGCCTGAACCCACACAAATATGTGGGTGTTTGTCACTGTGGGGACACAAATCTGATCTCCAATAGTCAAAACTGCTACCAGAGCACTGAGACTTAAGGACGTATTTTTCATGTATTTATGATATAGGTGTGAAGATAATTGTAGGTATAAAACAATAACATCACTAAATGAATAAAATTATGTTGACAAATTAACATAAAAAACAACAAAAATACCAAAAAATTGAACAAACCTGAGCAAAATAATCAAGAAAAATATGCACTAAATAATCCAATAAATACAGCAATGTTAAAAAAATAATCAGGAAAATGACCAAAAATAATCATTAAAATTAACAAAAAAATGACTCTAAATATGAACAAAATAAATAAGATGATTAAAATATGAACAAAATAATTCACAAATATTACCCACAAATTAACATAGTAATAAATATTATAAAGTAAAATGAATAAGGATGGAAAAGAGAATGTTTAAAAGTAATTTTTTCACTACAGTGAACAAAATGAGCAGTATTTATGAAAAATAAACAAGTAATGAAAGTGAATGAAAATGGAAGAAAACCCACAAATAATTAAGACAATCAAGAAAACAATTAAAAAATAAACAAAAAAATGAAGAAGATGAGTGATAATACAGATATTAAGAACAGTGAACTCAGTATGAATGTAATTATGAAGAAAATGAACGGAATTATAAACAAATGAGTGACACAATGAAAATCATCTTGCGCCCTGGAATCCAAATTTAGGAAATGGATTAAGGCCCATGGGGATTTAAATAGAAACGTTTGTGTGTGTATGTGTGTCTGTACAGAGCTGTGATAGAAGGTGAGAGACAGAAAAGTGGTGCTTTTAACTGCAAAGTGTTTAAAAGCTGCATTGTCCCAAGCTCTGTTTCCTAAAGGCTTTGCCAGTTGAACTGCTTCCCCACAGACTATCGTTTCATTTAACACTGACTGATATGCATAATTAACACACTTACTACTATATGCACCATTTTTTTGAAGGCTATCCTCACACATTCGGCAAGACATATTTAATGTATGATCTGCATGGTAAAATAGCATCCAGTTCTTAGATGTAGGTAAAGTGAAACCTACTGTTAGTACCCACTGCTGTAGCTACACCAGGGGTCTCAATCTGTGGCTCCAGGGCCACATGTGGCTCTTCAGCCCCTCCCCAGTGCCTCTTGTGGCTTCGTCTAGTGATGGAAGTAACACATTGTAATAAATCAAAAGGAACAAAACAAGCACTAAATCAACAAGACAAAAATTTAGCAAAAAAAGAAAAAACCACAAAATTGTCAAAATATTAATGACTAAAACCAAGGAAATTAACAAAAATAAACAACTTAGTGAGCAAGATTAAAACTAAACTGACAAGGTTAATACACAAAATAATAAAGAAACTGAACAAGACACAGAAGTAATCAACATAATACATTAACTCGATGCAAATGAATTAAAAATGAGCACCATAAACAACAAATGGAACAAATTCTCAGATAAATAAACACAATTTTTTTAAATGAGCATAATAATGAACAAAATATTCCACAAAATTAACAATAACTGAAATAATCAGAAAAATGAACAGAAATGATGAGACACAAAGAAAATTCTCAATAAAACAAAGAATGACCTGCATCCATATGTTTAAAGCAAACATGCCATGAAAAATCAAGTTTCTGTGCTTTTTAATGTGATAACGTTGTGATGTGTTCCTGGGCCCTAAAATAATGCTGCAGCATCAAAACAGTTTGGGGACAAATAGTGCACAGCGTTTTCAGAGCCAGTCAGCTGAATCAGTTCACCTTCTCCTTCAGATGTGATGTCACGTCTCCTGTCAGTCACCTCAGTTTGACGCTTAGGGCCCGCCCACTTGGACTCAGGTCACCTCTCAGCATGGTTCACTTCACACCAGTCCCTACTGGTGTCTTGTCTCATTTTCATAATCCACACCCAGTGAACTCTGATAGGTGTGTCTGTGCTATCACTCAGAAAAGCAAACAACCAATCAGAACAAGGGGCAGGGAGGGACCAAAACAGGATTTTTTTTCAGCCAAGGTTCAGAGAAGGGAAAAGAAATCAGCAATGCTTTTGAAACCTAAATCCACATTTGGCATCTTCATGATCCAGAAACCTAAACTATGCACAATATGTCTCCTTTAAAAGATGCAGCAAGAATAAAGACAATGTGAAACTCGCAAGAGAATTACATGAAATATGCTGAATGATACAGTTTGTGAGGTGAGTGATTCTAATATACTTATCCTCTGCAGCAGTAGTAGTCCTGTTCTTCCTTTTTTTGGGACGGTCCTCATAAGAGCCAGTTTCATAATAGTGATGGCTTTTGACTCTTGACAAAGGGCACAAACTGTTCCAGGTCAGTACGTCATGATTCTAATGAAAGAATGCCTTGAGTGTGCAACACTGTCATCGATGTGTCTACTCAATAATAAAGCATGTTCTGCGTTGTTCAACACTTTTTTGTTTACAACATAATTAAAAATAAAGAAAATAAAAATAAAAATAAAGAAAACCCACTAAGGGAACCCAATAGTCAAAGTCTTAGTGTCGTTACTGCAGTCATCTCCACATTTGGTTGAGATTCACAGAAGATGGGCTAAACGTTGGACAACGCATCAGTGAGTGTGATGATTATTCTTGTTCACTCGTGCATCCTCAGACATGGTCTCCTCTCTGTTGTAGATGTCACTTCAGCTCACTGTCAGTTTGTCACAGCACCTCTTCTAAAGCCTGCATGTTTTTGGTTGTGGGAGGAAGCTGGAGAACCCGGAGAGAACCCACACAAACACAGGGAGAACATGCAAACTCCCCACAGAAGGGCTGCCAGTCGGCGTTGGGATCAAACCCAGGCATGAGTGCTACCCACTGCACCGTTGTGTCGCCAAACATTGAACCTGTTTTGTTAAATTTGATATAATGTGAATGCCAGCATTTATGGCATTTACATACAAAGTTGTGTCAAAATGAAAACAAAAGGTGTGCAATAAGTTAACAAAATAAATTTAAAAATTAGCAAACCAATACAGATGATTCACAGAATTAACGAAGTGCGAAGATCCAGGGTATGCTTTCTTTTGAATAATGAATGGTACT
>JAQQAE010015437.1:0-12048 GCA_029823295.1 Pseudamia nigra
GGGGGGGTGTGGTATGGGCTCGGGGCAGTGGGGCCCTTGCAAACTCCCTGCCCCGGGGCCCAGACCCACCTTAATCCGGGCCTGTCATGAGGCGAAGCATCATAACACTAAGCAGAAATAATTTAATATGAATTAAAATGTGCAGGAAGTCACCAGCCACGTACTGTATGTATCATGCTCAAAACAAATGATATTTAACAGAAAGTACATAAATTTAACATAAAGCAGGCAGTAAACATGTAATACATACAACACTGATTAAAAAGAACTACATGTATAATGGACAACGCAGACAAACATAGATCGTTGCAAGTGTTGAGAAAAGGTCGACGGGGTTCCTTCAACGTGGTCCCGATCTCGGTCCCTGATCTGGCACCTTATCTCACACGCTCCTGTTTTCCACATTTTCCTGCTAACTCCGCAAGGGTTTTATGTTGATTTATCTGAGTGTTAAGCACTTGACTGTTTGTGCCTTGTACCCTGCTACTCATGTGAATCTCCTGAATTGTCTGAACACAGCAGCTCAGGACAAATCACTCCGGTTCTTCCTTTGTCACTTCATTTGGATGTTATCCGACTTCATGGCTGTGCACGTTCGTTCTTTACAATTACCCCGTATGTTCCTTAGTCAGAGTTACTGTAAAGGTTATTGTACAGTGGAACATGTGCACAATCATTTAAGTCAAAGCAACAGAAGAACATGGATAAGTACTCCTGCTCCTGTGGGTTACCATAACACATTATTCTTTTGGTTTTTGACATAGTAAAGCTTCTGTTGTTGCCGTTGCCTTTCTCTATGCTATGTACATACTATGAAATAATATTTAGACTTCCACTAGTGCACACCACTCTTTTTCCTCAAACGTATTAAACAAATGTTATTTCACTGTGAACTGAAATGACTTTGCACAAACGTATGGACTTGACAAACTATATATACCGTAGCCACAAGAAATTTTAACTAAATTTGAACTTTATTACTTGATTATGTACAAAGGTGGGCAGTACTCAAGGACATTTACTCCTTTACATGTACTTAAATAGGTTTTTCAAATAAGTGTACTTGTGAGAGTAGTTGTTTTGCAGAATGCTTTTACTCTTTTGGTTACAGCTCAATGAGAAGGAGGCATTTTTACCTTGGTTGCCTCCAAATTTAGATTCAGTTTTCAGACTATGAACTAATACTTTGACAGACACAACAACAATAGACTTTACAGCCACCAATCCACCCGTACACAAAACCTAGTGACAGTCCTGGAACTATTTTACTCACACTCAGCGAGGACTGTTGTTGAGGGATGTGGTGAGTGAAGGGATCAGGCTTCTCCCAAAGCGTTGCTTCCTGCATCTACGCCCTGTGGGCTACATGTTCTGAAAGTGGGTGCGAGAAGTCCTGTGCTATTGAAATTGTGATGCGTGTAATAGGCTTGTTATTAAGTTCAGTGAGGTTGGGCCTGTTAGAAGACCTACTACTGCTGCAGCAGTGGTGGTCAACTTTGTGAGCTTAGTCCGGCTGTGTCACTGATAAGCAGTGGAAGTCAACAAAGCAGCAAAATGCATAAAAATGCAGAAAATCTTCAAATAAACTGACAAAATAACTATCCAAGCAACAAAAGGGAAAAAAAAGATTGAATACTGTAAATGAACAAAAAACAGTGAAATGACAAAAAATACTGAATACATTTTAAAAATGAACAAAATAACGACAATATGAAGAACAAAATGGCCAAAACAAACGACAAAATAAACAGAAATAAACGAAATATCAAGTAAAGTAATAATTACCAAAAAAAGGCAGCAAACTGAACAAAAATGGATTGATGATAAATAACTTGTTAGTCTCACATTATGTACTTACTCAGTACTTGAGTATCTTTTTAAGTTAATACTGTTTAACTTAAGTACTTATGTTTGTTGAGTATTTCTACTTCACTGTGAAGAAATCAAAAACACTACTTGGTGAGTATGTGCACGTGCTGCTTCCTGTCAGAGTCTAAATTACACATGTGTCACTCGTCCGAATGGTCACTTGATTCTTGTGACAAGCAATGAGCGAGATGAAGAGGTGCTTCTCTGCAGAACGAGCTTTGGAAACGGTTTTCATCTTGGTCCTCGCTCGCCACAGGACTGGATTGACCAGTCAGACAAGAGCAGGGGTCACGTATTTCTTGACTTTAGGGTGTGTATGTACGTATAGCTGTGTGTAAAATTATGCTAAAGAGACATTATCAGACATTACAAGTTCTATAATCAAGTAAAGCAAAGGTAAGTCTCTCCACTTTAAAGACACATGAGTGAGCACACGCCACGGTTTGGTCAATCCATCTGCACACAGACACAGAAAATCTCTTAAAAGTCTCACACTGTTCTTCGTTAAACGTGCACAGAACGGAAGGAATACCAAGTGTTTCACGCACAAGCCTCTAATGGGAAAAGGGTGCAAGCTAATGATAATCTGACCCTGTAAAGAAGTAACAAAGCACCAAAATATATTTTGGTACGAATTTATAATATATTTAAGACTAATCTTGGAAAAAATTCCCAACCTCCAAACATGTATTATATGGAAAATAACTCATTTCATGTGTGCTTTTTTCATAAAAATAGTGACATCGTGTATTCAAATTGGCATTTAAAGGGTTAAAATACTTACAATAATCCAATATTTGGTAGTTTTGATTAGGACAGAAGTTGATTAAAAGATCTGAGGACAAAAAAATGGGAAAAATATTAATCTGTTTTGTTTTTATCGCAGTTTTTGTTAGAGGACTTTTTCATCCTCTAATGCCCTGAAAGGGTAGTAAATTGAAGAGACCCACAAACTTTAATATGTTATTCCCACCAAGGATTAGGGTTAGGGTTATGGACAAAGCCACAGGAGCCAGTGGGGGGGGGGGCTAAAGCCACATAGATCCAGAGGTCAGAGACCCCTGCCCTACAGCATCATTTTTAGGTGCAGGCAGGCGTCATTTTAAACACAGATTAGTCTGACAGACAGTAGACATTTATTTCCATTAAATGTGAGGCCAAATTGATGTAAGGCCACAAAAAGCAGGGAACGCACATGAGGTATAGATTTGTAGATTAAACTAGGCTGCATAATGTCTTCAGAAGGTGATGGAGTAGAGTACGTTACACATACTGTAACCACAAAGCACTGAGAGAGCGCAGACCTCCGCCAGGGCATCGTGAAAACCTGCCATTATCATTGTTATTGTTATTGTGCCCAAAATTAATATTCTTAAATTTATTTGACCCTCATTATTGGGCTCTTTAACCATGAAAACCTACCATTAGTGTTTGAAATCACATGTGTATCATTATTGCTTCAAGAGTTATTCACAAAAAATAATATTTCCATAATGGTAGTTTTCTTCTGGATCTAGCTCCAAAAATGTTGAAGATGCGTCAAATCTGAGGGTACATGACTGAATCAGTAGACTTTCCACTACAGTTTGGTTTCATGTCAATAGTTTTATTTACTACCGTTCAGTAGCTATTTTTCCTCAACCCCTGTAGGTACTGTATAAGTATTCTAGATCGCTATATCCAGAATATTGTCCATATCTGGATCAAACTTTGTGGTTTGATAGAATCTGTTATGGCATCTTATGTTTTGTTGGCTACATTTTCTGGGTGTTATTTGTGGCTTTTTCAGGGACAAATGTTGAATTTGTCCCTATCGCACAATGGCAAAGGATCCTTTAAAAATCTTCTGGATCCAGACGATGATCCAGATCACTCCCAGAATTAGTTTTTATGCCATTTCTGATCACTCTTGAATATTTCATCCAAATCTGTTCATAACTCTTCAAATGACGTACTGTATGTGGTGAGCAAACAAACAAACAACAATAAATAAACTCATGCCATCAAAAACATAACCTCCTTGACGGAGCTAATAAACAGAAAAAAGGGAGCATCCAATCCTGTTTGATTTTCATCAAAAATCCACCCACCCTCTACCAACCATTGTTGCCCACTTAACTACGTCACCTGACCCATGCTGCCAATTTTGGATGCCTAAGAATTTTTTCCAGTGTCTACCAGAGACCCTGTGCATTGAACACTGCCTCTATAGTGGCGTCAATCCATCCATTTTCTGGTGCATATCTGTCTCCTCTTAATGCAGAGGAGCATGGGTTCTCCTCCGATTTCCTCCTGGATGGCCTTGCCTCTCACTCAGCCACCCTGGGGAGGAAGCTGATTTCCACTGCTTGTATTCAGTCTTTTTCTGTCACTAGTCAAAGCTCGTGACAATAATGATACCCTGGGTGTCAAAAATACTAATGGCTCATGACCAAGCTGCAGAATATGGTGACGTAAGAGTGAGAAAGAACTGGTTGGGTTGGACATATATGAGGATGTTTTAAGCTGCACTCATGAAAACAAAAGAGCATAGATTACTATATGTCTTCATGGAATCATTAAATGGATTTGTAATGCTTTGTATTAACTGTTGGGAGTAACACTGAAGACCTCAGGTGAGGCTGTAGGCAATGAAGACGGGGAAGAACTAAAAGAAAACTAACTACATATGATACATTAGGTTCAGGTTCAAGCTTAATATTTCAGTTCTGCACTGGAAGTAGAAATGTAAGGGCTGTCATATCCTGTGTCTTACATTCTGCAAAGCTGGAGACAGAAGTTGCTTCTGTCAAACTAAGTGACAAAGTACTGTAATGGAGCCCGTTTCGCATTGGATTGCATTATGAAATCCTTTTATTTGCAAGTTTAAAAAAGTAATTTTTTATTGGTGAGGTCAGCCCAGGGAGTACACCCAAGATGACATCACATCGACAAGGAACGCAGATGTAAACCAATATATCTCACTGGTTTGTGAATGTGTGCTTTATAAAACCTAAGTTTAGGTGTTAATTTAGTCAAGGTAGGCTCATGAGTCCTAACCGGTGGTGTGTAGAGTAAGCAGAAGCAGTGCTCAAGGAAAAGTATTGTCACTTTATAGTTCTAATGACTCAAGTAGTACTTATAAACATACTGTAAGTACCTGAATAAGATCATGATCAAGAGATCTTTCTTTATAAAAGCTTGTCAATGAATTTCCCTTAATGGGATGAATAAAGTTCACGTAAAGGAGTAAATATACTTGAGTACTACCCACCTCTGGCCCTAACACACCCACACACAATCCACAATTTTCAATGGAGACGGAACATATCTACATAAATTTACTCCAAACACAATTTATGTTTTGTTCCAGATAGTTTCTTCTGCTTGCAAGAACACTAAAGCTCACCATGACAGGTTACTGTCAGTGCTGCCAGTACATACCTATCTCTGTGGCAGAAAAAACACATCCACCCACACACGAACCTAAATGGTGTATGCAGAAAAGGTATAAGCCCATCAATCCTATTCCACTTCACTGCTGCTTGGTTTAATGTATAACATCAGGTTCTGCGATGGGAAACCTGGCAGCTGATGCTGTCCCACTTCAAAGCTATATTTCATCTGAGTGATGAGATGCCGAGGCTGGTGTTGGACACAGCGTCCTCTTCACAGACGTTCTGCCCCAGCGTCAATTAAAGCGCAAGACAAGAGTAAATCAAATGCAGGAAATTGGACAGAAGACAAAGCAGAGATGAGGAGTCTCTTGAAGTCTGGGCGGGTTAAGACAATGCAACCTATCAGCAGATTCTACTGTTTATGTCAATGCCAGATGATGCGTCAAACACAATATCGTTTCCTGGTGGATGGTAGATAGGATGAGTGATGCTTGAAATTTCATTCCATTCCACATACGCAGTTTTCCTTCAACTGCTTTTGGTCGTTATTGGTTTGTTTCATAAACATGATGTCACCAGGAAGAGTTTTCTCGTTTCCCATTCATCAACCTGTGAATGTATAAGCAAACAATGTCAATTTATTGAGTTTAACAGGTCCAATATAAGCAGACAGTCAGTAGCATAGTGGCATGTAAAGCAGATGAAGTGAAAAAACATAAATATTTTAAAAGAAGGCAACCACAAACGACAGTGCAGTTCACAGTGTCTGACGGCTTCGTTGAGGATCTCGCTATATTACACTCCAGTGAGCAAAGAAGAGAGAAATAAATGTAGCACTCGGAAAACACAGATGGGTGTGTGAGCGAACAGTAGTAGCATCTGTGTGTCTGGCAGCTGCAGAGGTCGCACCCAGTTGATGTCATAGTCCTTTGTGTTGAGCTGCTAAGTAGTGATTAGACCTATAGATCGACATCTGTTTCACATTCTGAACAAACAAAATATGATTTTGACCATTGGGAATGCGCACAGATGTATGTTGTATTTTCTTAAAAGTGCTTTGGCAAATGTTGCAGTAATCACTGCCTAAATATTGCATTACAATAAGGTCCTTAAATGGAACTGTGAAAATATTTCATCATCACTGATAAGACTTGTATCTTAGTCCATCAGTTGTTCTAATAGTTTTCATATGGTCCTACAGAGATGTCTGTGTTGAGCCCCTTCTTACAGTTGGAAGCACACATACAAGTTAAATAACATTTAAAAATCTAATCACAATTTTTCCAACAAAAACCTTTCTTCTTTCCAAGTTAAATCCTAGCCAGGGGGGTTGGAGCAGCTTTAATGAAACCTGCATGGTCTTTGCAGCAGCCTGCTGTAATTACGCAGTCATGTCGGAGACGCAGCGCTGGTGTCATGAGACAGACGGGCCCCACTGCTGGACCCAAACAGTGTCAGCTTCCCATCCAGGGTCCCGGTCAGCAGCTAAAGAACACACGGAGGAAATGACATCATACTCAGCTTTTACTCTGTGGATGATAGTTCACAGGAAATGTCACACATCACGCTATTTTTTTACTCCGTTTGCGTAACAGCCCACCTGTTTCCTTAATGAAAACTAATATTATAAAGTTCAAGATCTATAGTGTGTTTCCCGTAGAATTAGTTAATTTTCCATATCTGCCATTCATCACAAAGTAAAAAGCTGTGTGGCTTGAGCTTTGTTATACAACTTTGATAAATCATAGGGGACTGTGCAGCTTCTTGTTTTATTAGGCATGTTGAGTCAACTTGTTACAGATTAACAAGGAAACAAAACATCAATAAACTAACACCAACGCAAACCCATTTGTGTTTGCGTGTGGGATTACACACCACAAACTACACATGCACACCCTCACCTCACACTATGATTCTTAGGATGGATTCGCACATGTGGCTTGTGTGATTCAGGGGCCAAAATGATACCATTACTGCAATTGTCTTTTGGGAAATTTGTCGTGTTCACAGGGCAACAGTCTCTAGTGGCCCAAAGTGTTCTCTCATTGGCCAGAAATCTTCTCTGGAAGAGAATAAATTTATTTTTCTTGCCAGCCATGGATCATAAGTAGTGTGTGGTCAGTTTTTCTCTGGTTAATGAACCAGTGTTCACCAAACAAACAAACTATCCAGTTCAACCAGGATTCCAGACTGAACAGAAAATAATGTTCTGGTGCATCTGATGACACAAAGACATGTCTCTGACGGGTGCATATCACAGCACACACACACATTACAGACAATGCATCAGGTAAACTTGGATAGATTATCTAATTAGTTATGCATAGCATGTCTGTGTATTGTCATCATGTCATGCAGCAGACGCCCCTTTTCTGAGCCTTTTTGTTATGAGACAGTTGTGTTGGTAGCTGAGTTGATTGTGTTCTTCCCACAAACAAGCTGCTATAGGAATTGAATGTAAGGAAACAAACCACACGTTTTTGGCGATCTGGGCCTGCTTGTTTTTCCTGCATCTGACTGATCGCTGTGTTCATATACTGTACCACATGCAAACCGGTCTTCAGGGGGAATGCTTCAAACGGGCCAGGTGCAAACATCATCTACTGTCTGTCAATCAGACAGATGATGGTGAACCATTACTTCTATGCTGTGAGTCAAAAAGTAGCATGACGCTCTAATGGATATTTTTACCTGTGGTATAATATGTAATATGAAAAAACTAATTACACTGACTAACTTCTTGAAATGGAGATAATACTGATCTGTAAATGCAGTGGACATCTAACGTATACATTTGGTAGCAGTTTACTATGCCCTACGCTCAAAATCAGGGAACAATAACCTGTATATTGTATTAAGAAGCACCACAATGCATTTAATACATGTACATAATTGAGTTAAATGATTGGTTGGATTATCCAGATCTTCTCTAAATCACTTCTGAGCTTGAATGAGATGAAGCCACACTCAAAGTTTTGTCAAAGTCTGCCCAGTTATGTTTGTACCGTATACACGTACAATACAAACTGAAGCAAACGCAATGAAAATGAAATAGCACTGACACAGTGTATGTTCTGATCTGCTGAGGTTTTCAGATGGGGGTAAAAATACCTTTTAAAAATAAACTAGCAGCAGGCATCTTGGAAAACAATCATTTGCCATTGAAGAAGTGATAAGAAACAGATTTAGAAGAACAATCATTTACATATTTTCCCTTATATTAAAGCTGTTTTATACAGCAGAAATTATGTTTTACCAGCAAACAAATGGCTTTGCTGGGAAAGGGAGTCATTATAGTCAAAGTTCAACGGTGACTCAAACATACTTCGCTGACAAAACTGAGGAAGATTTAATTCTTCAGTCATGGGCTACTCCCACAGCGTGCTTTTCTATAGAGGATTTCCCGTTGATGGAGGAGGGCGTCGAAAGACAAGTTTGCCAGAAAGGGAGCCAAGTAGGTGATCTTACGCCCACTTAAACATGTGCTGCACAAGTGTTGTTAGCTTATAAAAATGTTTGAGACTCTCCCACAAGGCTTGTCTCATTAGTTTTTCTATCTTAAAGGAGTCTCCTTTGACTTTGACCTCCTCCTCAATGACACCTTAATCAACAATAGCCAAGTTGTTCAGGCTAAAATAGCTGCTTAAAACTTTAGAGGGTCAGGGAGCAGCTCCATTAGCAACTACAGCGCTCTTCATCATGTGCCACCCGAAGCCAGCAGACTGTGTAATCGCTGAGGCATTACACTCAATCACTCAGTATAAAAAGGTGCTAAACCACATTAACCCGTTAATGCCTGCCTGCCTTCAACCAGGGTCAGAGATCAAAACAAATTAAGGGAGGATTGAAGACTCTGAGTGACCTTGAGGATCAGACTTTGAAGATAATTTTCTTTGGTTTCAGATGCGTTTTTTGACTTTCTTTTCTCGGTTATGTCATTATGCAACTGAGTCACCGCTGTTTTTCCAAAGTAATTCATTCATGAAGGTGCGTTCTTCACATGCAAGCAACCAATTAAAATGATCTATTTGTTTATTATCCATTAATGTCTGATCCATGAACGTCTCATTCAAATACTTTCTAGGAAAAATCATAAATGTCAGCAGGAATTTGTACGGTTTGTCACACACGTTACATAATTTAAGTTACGGTCAAACGTGATGGCTCATTGGCTTGATACCACGAGGAAAAAAAAACCCACAAATCAATACTTCAAAGCAACTTCCATCCTCCAGGATCGTTCATCATGTCCAGAAGGCGTATTTCTTAAAGGTCAGCATACCAAGATGTTCAGTGATGTACATGCTGAAATGGATATGACGATCCAAAGAAGAGATCAAAGACTCACCTCGGGAAATCACATGAACTCAAGATAATCTGGAAAATACAGACGACATCTCCACAGCTACTGCATGCACTAAACGACGATAGATAATAAGATGTATGGAAAAGAGGATTCAATTTATCTTGTTAAATCAAAGTTACCAAAAAGGTAATCGACAAAATACACAAAAATTATCAAACTAATCCACATGTTGACTAAAAAGTGGACAAAATATTACAATATCTGAAGAAAAATCTACATCAAGAAAAAGATGAAGAAAACACACCACAAAATGAGTAAAAATGCTATAACTAATCCACATACTGGCAAAAACACACAAAAACTGAAAAAAATTCATGAACAAAAATGAAGAAAACACTCAAGAAAATGAACAGACATGAACTCATGAATCCAGAAATTGACCAAAAATGGAAACAATTCACAAAAAAACAAAACTGATAAAAAACAATCACCAAAATGAAAAAAACAATGAAAATATCCACACCCACACTCAAACACAGATTGATAAAAAATTTACAAAAAAAATAATGAAAACCATACAAAATAGTCAACTTAATGAACAAAACTCACCAGCATATTCCACGAAATGAACAAATCTACATTTTAGCATAAGACAAAACTTTAAAAAAAGACAAATATGAGCAGTTGAAGTGTGGATATTAGGTCAAATGACAAAAACCTGATATATTCAACTTTCAGATTTTCTAATGACTTTTAAGGCTTTGTTTTTGTAAAACTGAACAGAAATTGAAAACAAAACACTGTATTTATAGCAAACTTACACACTTACTCATATTCTGGAGACAAAGAAAGCAGAACACTAGTAATAAGACGACTGAGAATATGTTCTCTGCCACAAGGGAAACATTGTGTGCTTAAAATTACCCCTTGTGACTTTGCAACTGGACCCTAACTTTTTTATTTCTTCACTTCCTGTTCGTTGCCGTTCCAGCTGTACTGAACAGAGGCCAGTCGATTTCAGTCAGTCTGTCTGAGCCCAGTCTGCATCTCACTCTGATGTGACATTCTGGATGAGACTCCACACTCCATCTCTGTATTTACCATCTGCTAGAAAAAAAACATTTTTATCTACAGCATGGCTTTTCAACCAGTGGGTCAGGAACCAACAGCAGATCACCGATTTGTTCTCAGTGGGTGGCAAAGTGTGTGGTAAATTTTCATTTCATTAATTTATTATTTTTGCATTTTTTTTTCCTGCATCCTCTATAAGAAAAGCAGAGTCTGAGGACTCGGGACGACTTGTCCGTCACTGTGGCTCACCTAGGTTGCCCGGCGACAGGGGTGGATGAGGTTACACCTGAGTTCCTCAAGTCTGTGGGTGTTGTGAGGTTGTCCTGAGGGGGCTGCTCTTTGTCACTGATTCTGTTCATAACTTTAATGGACAGAATTTTAGGTGCAGGCAGGGCGACTAGAGTGTCCTGTTCGGTGGCCGTCAGCTTGCACTGGGGCAGTTCGCAGCCAACTGTGAAGCAGTTGAGATGAAAATCAGCACCTCCAAATCTGAGGCCATGGTTCTCAGATAGAAGAGGGTGGAGTGGGTCCAGAACAGGGATGAGTTCCTTTCCCAGGAGGAGCAGTTTAGGCATCTCTGGGTCTTGCTCACACACGTGGTGAGGATGAAGCGTGAAATAGACAGATGGACCGGTGTGACATCGGCAGTAATGTTGTCGCTGAGTCAGTCTGATTTGGTGAAGGATGAGCTGAACTGAAAGTTGAAGCTCAGTTTACTCGTCAATCTACAATCCTACCCTCACCTGTGGTCACGAGCTTTGTGTCATGACCAAAAAATAAGATTATGAATGACATCATACAAGTGAATGAAATGAGCATCTTCTGCATAGTGGCTGGTCAGGGTGAGAAGCTCAGCCATCTGGGAAGAGCTCAGACCAGAACTGTAGCTCCTCCACATCCAGAGGAGTCAGTTGAGGTGGCTCTTCTTGATGCCTCCCTGGGGAGGCGCTTTGGGCACGTCCAGCGAGGCGGAGGCCCCGGGACATGCTGGAGGGACTATGTCTCTCGACTGGCCTCGGAACACCTTGGGACTTGTTAATTGTGTTTTTATTTTGTGTTCTGTTTGAATTATGTTGTTTATTATTTAGATTATTTGGTTTGCTTTTGATAATTTTATTATTTTTTAATTTTTGCTAATTTTCTTGAATTTTTTTGTTCATTTTTTGTTAATATTCTGGATTGTTTTAGCTGTTTTTTTTCTTTGCTACTCAATTTTAATTCATTGGATTTTTTCCTGTGTTTGGTGATTTTAATCAGATCTTGTTCATTTTTAAAAATCTTTTTAAACTGTGGAATTAATTTTTACTTTTTTTTCCTTTTGATGTTCTAAATTTGAATACAGTCATGAAAATATACACTCAACAAAAATATAAACGCAACACTTTTGTTTTTGATCCCATTTTTCATGAGATGGACTCAAAGATC
>JAQQAE010015438.1:0-12047 GCA_029823295.1 Pseudamia nigra
TGCTCAATTTTATGCATTTTTTTGAATATTTTTGCTCATCTTTGTTCATTATTTTACCTAATTTGTTCATTCATTTGTGTACTGTTTTGCTTATTTTTGTTCATTAGTTTGTTTTAAAAAAATTGTGAATTAATTATTTTTATTTTAGGGATTATATTTTATATTGTATTTCAGTTTAGGTGAATTTTGTTTATTTTCTGATTATTTTCTTTATTATTGTTGCAATTTAGTTAATTTTCATTTATTCATTTTTTGTTCATTTATTGATTATTCTGATAATTTTTTATCCTTTTGTTCAGATTCATTATTATTCATTATCAGATTCATTATCATGAATCATCAGATTCATTTGTTCAGATTCATTATCTTGTTCCATTTTGTCAATTTTCTTTGTTGATACTTATTTTCTCCACTTTTCTTCTTTTTGATGGTTATGTTTGCTAATTTTGTGTGCTTTCTTGATTATGTTTGTTTATTGTGTTCATTCATTTGTGGATTGTTTAGTGGATTGATTAGTTTACTCTTTTTGTTGGGTATTTTTTTTACTTTTTGGTAGACGACATTTATTCTACTGATTATTTTGTTCATTACCTTTCAGTTCATGTGAATATTGTTCATTTTTCTGATTATTTCTATTTTTCAGTTCAATTCAATTTCACTTGTATAGTGCCAATCATAATCACTGATTATCTCTAGATGCTTCACAATTTGAGGCCGAGACCTCATGACTATACAGACAGACAATCATTTTCATTCACAACTATGGAAAATTTAGAGCAGCCAATTAACCTCGTACATGTTTTTGGTTGTGGGAGGAAGCCGAGTACCCGGGGAGAACCCACGCAGACGTGGGGACAACATGCAAACTCCACTCAGAAAGGCACCGCCGCCCGATTTTTTTTTGTCTTTTAATTCATTTTCCTGATTATTTGTCCAGTTTTGTATGAATTGTTGTCATTATTTTGTTCATATTGTCATTTTGCATCTTCAGTCGTGACTTTGCTCATTTTGATGTTGTTCACTAATATTCAACTTATTGGGATGAGATGAGCAGCTCACCTATTTATTGACGTCATTTTTTCCATGTTTTTACAGATTCATTCACTGTGTAACTGAGGAGTCACCTAATCTGCCAGCATGGATAAGTTCCGTATGATGTTCCAGTTCCTCCAGTCCAACCAGGAGTCCTTTGTGAATGGGATTTGTGGAATCATGGCTCTGGCCAGTGCACAGTTGTACTCTGTTGTTGAATTCAGCTGCCCCTGTATGCCTGAATACAACTACAGCTATGGGGTTGGCCTGCTCATTATTCCACCCATATGGTTCTTTTTGTTGGGGTTTGTGTTGAACAATAACGTGTCGGTGCTCGCAGAGGAGTGGAAAAGGCCGACAGGCAAACGAGGCAAAGATCCAACAATCCTCCGCTACATGTTCTGCTCGATGACCCAGAGATCCTTGATTGCACCTGCAGTGTGGGTGGCTGTCACTCTCATGGATGGAAAGAGCTTTCTGTGTGCATTTAGCATCCACCTGGATATTGACAAGTTTGGGAATTACAGCGTCATGAGGGGGCTGTCAGAAGTGGAGAGGATCAAACTGCTGGCAAGGATTCCATGTGAAGACCTGTTTGAGCATAAGGAAATACGAGCAGCAGCATCACAATACATCAAGTGTATCTCACAGGTAATCTGGCTTTGGTTTTCCTTTCAGTGATTTCTTACTTGATGTGAAATCATTTGCAATCACTTTTAACCCTCAAAGACCTAAATGGCCGTCCACAACACAGTCCAAAAGCTTTAAAATTTGCTGAAACTTATTTGCAAAATCATTCAACTTTATGAAGCAAAATACTAGAATACGTCACAAAAGCAAAATAAATAGGGGACAGTCAGGCACCCCCAATGAATCATCTACCTAGGGTTTTAATGGTTGACTAGTAGCTCTAAAAATAAATTAGACTATTACCACATCAATTGCACAAAAATGACCATGACTGTTATAAACATTCATTTGTGCCTATGTCAGTCAAACACTACTCAACACTAACATGAACTACAGTGGATGACTGACATCACTATGCTGCAGGACTGAACGCTATAGCAGATCCTTCATCTCCACCATTATACTGTTCAACACCACACCTGATGGCAGACTGAAGACTGACGACATCTTAATTGGATCTTTGTTCCCTGCTGAATGAGCTGTTCAATTGAATTGTTTCCCAGAAAGGGATTAATAAAGTTTATTCTATTCTATTCTATTCTATTCTATTCTATTCTATTCTATTCTATTCTATTCTATTCTACCACTAACATGTAATGTAGAATATGCAGGTTGTGCAATATGCATTTAATTTCACCTATGTGCAATATGTAAAAGGTATGTATTCAAGTGTGTATGTATGTGTATGTTGTAATGTTTTTTTTTATTTTATGTCGAGCTGCAGACATGCAGGGACCAAAACTAATTTCCCCACTTGGATAATAGAATGTATTGAATCGTACTGAATTGAATTGACACGAAATAGTCATTGCTGGTAGTTAGGAGCTGGTATGTCTATTTACAGATTTACTGTCAGCAAAGCAAACCATAGAGAGTCTAAGTACTGCCCCTTCTGGTTTTGACCCACAGGACTGAACTTCAATTAAAAAAATTACATTACAGTCAATGGTGAGAGGCACATACTGGTGTGATCCCGACTGAATTATGACACAATTTATATATTTGATGTCTGCCAATGTAAAAGATAAACCTTCAAGTGAAGAAAGTTTCAGTTTGAGATATAAGACTGTGAAAATCCATATTTATAAAGACCACAAACAGGAAGTTGCAAACGAGATGTTGTGACAACTTCGTCTCCCTGTTCAGAGCTGCTGAAGAGTCTCTGCAATTCGACATGAACAGACCTGGAGTGATTTATTCTCAAGGAACGAGAGTTGATTTGAAGAGGTAGCAGCCATTTTGTGTGTTGACATACATCATACATCATGTAAGATGGGAAATGAAGTTCAGTGTGCCGTTTCACACAGAACTGATATTTCACTATTTGAGCAAGAATCTGCTACTGTAATCACCTGTACAATTTAGTATTTTAAATTAATAAATATATGTATAAAATGTGGCATGATTTAGTTGGGATCAGTTGAGTGTGATGTAATTTTTTTCCCAACACCTGGTGGAGAGGTGGAAACACAGGCCTAAAAGTACAGAATGTGTAACAGGCTACTGATACAGATTATATTACTGATGAGTTTCAAAAAATTGTTGCAAGTGATATTAAGAAATATTAAAGATGCAGTCTACAATGTTGGAAACTCGCTATTATCCAATCTTATGTGGTGGGCCAGTGTAAATGATTGGACAGGAGACCTGTCAGTCAACATGGCTTACAACCTCACAGGTGTACAAGCTCCCACACTCACTAGCAGAGTTGAAAACAGTCGTAGCAGAAGCTACTACATAGCTAGCAACGATAGCTTATCTAAACACAGGATGACTGAGGAGAGACAGTCTGCATTTCAGATTCCATCAACATCCAGAACAGGTAAGAAAAGAACAGACATACTAGCTTGACAACTGTGAGGTTGTAAGCTGCGTCGACTAGCAGGTCATCCACCATGAATGACCTTCTACTAGCTGGTTTCCCAACATTGACTTCACCTTTAACTGAAAAAAGACATATTAACAGAGTGGAGATGATGGTCAAATGCTGAAGGTTTTCAACCAAATCCCATTTCTCTATTAGGTCTGACTATTTTGTATTTAGAGCTCAAACTAAAATATCCAAATATTCAATAATGTCTGTTTTTTGCAGGCATGTGGATGGATGTTTTTGCTCATGATGACCTTTACAGCCTTCATGATCCGGGCTATTCGACCGTGCTTTACACAGGCTGCCTTCCTCAAGACCAAATACTGGTCCCATTATGTCGACATCGAGCGCAAGATGTTCGACGAGACCTGTAAGGAGCATGCCAAGAGCTTTGCCAAGGTTTGCATCCGTCAATACTTTGAAAACGTCAGTGGAGAAATGCATCATTTTCACCGGCATCATATGAGTGACAGAGATGATGATGATGAGAAAAAGATAATGAGTGATGAGGAGAAGCTTCTGGGCATCAGAGCTCAGGATGATATGAATAAAGTTTTGTGGAACTGGCACACCTGTAAGCCAGCGCTTGCCCTTAAGAGGGATGAAATAGATGGTGAAATGAATGGAAAACTAAATGGACAAGTAAATGGAACAACAAACGGGTTTGTCAACAGACACACCCATGATGTGGAGAAAAAGGAATGGGCAGTGTATTATAGTAAGGTCTGAGTTCAAAGGGACAGAGACAGGGTCCAGATATAATGGTTTTCAAAAGTCTGGACACACCTTTTTCTTCGGTGGAAACATTGTATATCAGTACTGCAGACATCCAAACACTGAAAGAACATCGATATAATTGTTTAGTAAACAGTGTTAAACAACCCAGGACCTTTTTTAATTTTAGTTTTAGCCTTCATTTGCTTTAACATGCTGTAGATCATTAGTTGAAAGGGTAGAGAAAGGGTAGATATAGAGTCAGTAGCTCTCCCAGTGCAACTACAACTACTGTACAAATCCATATTATAGCAAAAAAACATTCAGTTAAGTAAAGAAAAAAGACAAGACTATTATTTTCAAGAAATGGTAAATCAGGCTGAAAGATCTCAAGAACTTTGAGTGTGTTTCCAAGTGCAGTCGCTAAAACCATCAAACACTGTGATGAATTTGAATCTCACGAGACTTGTCCCCAGTATCTGAGGATGATCATTTTTATAAACTTATCCTCTAGAGCAGAGGTAGCTCGTCGTCTTCCTTGCCTGGGAGTCTGCTCATGACAGCCAGTTTCATCATAGTGTTCGATGGTGTGACAACTGCTCCTGGAGACGCATTCAAAGTTCTCCAGATTTTTCAGGCTGACTGACCTTCATTTTGTAAATTAATGACAGACTGTCTTTTGTCTTTTCTTGCCATAATATGGATTTGTACAGTAGTTGCAGTAGAACTAATAGGGCTAGTGACTTTGGGCCATATGACCACAGTGTACCATTTTATGATAGCTAGGAAGTCCGACCAAGACTAGCAAGGTGTGCCTAATAAAGTGGCCAGTGAGAGTATAATGCTCTGGTCCCATCCAGAGCTGAAAAACTAGCACATGTCAGGTTATCAGGCTGTGGTCATCGTGTTCCAGACAGCCACCACACACTGCAGTGCTTACGTATATGAGGCGGCAGAGTAGGCGTTGGTAATCTACATACATACATAGCCAGTGATGGACGGAAATACAGATGTACAGTATGTTTGTTTGTTTTTCACTATTTTCTCCCTGTCTTTCCCGTGCACAGGATAACTAATGTTCTAAAGCACATTGAGGCACAACTGTGCATTAAAAAATGTTCAAGGTACCTCATGAATCTGATGAAACAATGCCATGAGTTTGCAAAGCTGTCATCAAAGCTAAATGTGGCTACTTTGGCCAATCTGAAATATAAAAAATGTTCTAGGTTGTTTTTAAGAAAAAAATTGTTTACTATATTATTTCATACGTGTTCTTTCCCAGTTTTAATGTACAATGTTGAAAACAATAAAAATAAAAATCACTGAAGGAGAAGACTTTTGACTTAATGTATTTTGCAGTCTAGCTTAGAATTTTAAATACTGTAAGTTGGACATTAAATCTGACTTCTGATTTTGTGTATTCATGTAAGATGTATAAAAAAGTCCTGGTTGTCACAGTTTCATTGACTGAGTCGAAGTAGTGTTATGGTCCCGACTGTGTTGTTTTTACAGTTTTCATAAAGTGTTTTATCTATAAGTCATGAGTTCCTGATGAAAACACAATAAACCAGGGGTTCTCAACTGATGGGTCTGGACAAAAGAGGGTCACAGTCTGGTTCTCAGTGAGAGGTGTGGTAGAAAATGTAAATAAAATCAAATGTATAATTTATTACTTTTGTATGTAGTGTTGGACTTTTATTTTATTATTTGGACTTATTTGTTGCCACAGTAACGCAGGCATTTGACTGAAAGATGACAGGTTACACTGTAGTTTGTGTCATATTACTTTGTTTATTTTTTGTTCATTGTCTTGATTATTTTGGTCACTTTGTTTAATATATTTTGCATTTTTGTTCATATACTTGATTATGTGGTTTATATTTGTTCATCTTGTTTAGTATTTTTGCATTTTGGCCATGGTCTTGAATATTTTGTTCATTTTGTTTAAAATATTTTGCATTTTTGTTCATTTTCTTTATTGTGTTGTTAAAATTTCTTCATCTTGTTTAATATATTTTGTATTTTTGTTCATTTTCGTGATTGTGTTGTTCATATTTGTTCATTTTGTTAAATATTTTTGCATTTTTGTTTATTCTCTTGATTATTTTTTCATTTTTGTTAATTTCGTTTATTTTTTTAAATTCTTGTTCACTGCCTGCGGTATGATATGAATTTTGTGGATACTTTTGACTTTGACTATTTTGCTCCTTTTATGTTCATTTTCATTTTGTTGATTATTTTTACATATTGTTAATTTTGTGGTTATGAATTTGACTTGAAAATACTTAACTGCAAACGTTTTCACCCCATATATGTCAGTATTACATAGATGCACCTTTGGCCACAGTTACAGCATTTAGTCTATATTTAGGTCTCAATCAGCCTTGACCACTGCAATTTTTACCCCATTCTTCTTTGAAAAACTGCTCAATCAATTGGATAAAAGTGGGCTGTCACTTGAGGGCCATTGTAAAATGTGAGTCATAAGGTGAGATCAGTTGAGAATCAATGCACTAAACCACTGCTTTGTGAGGAGCGTCACTTGGCAAAAATGGTCCATTTTTTTAGAGTAGAGCAGAACAAAGCTCCTACACCTGGCAGATAGTGAAGCACCATCATAACGCACTATTATACCAGTAAATATCTGCATTGTTCTCAAGTGTGCAGTCGGTGTACTGTACATATTCTCATGCTTATATGAGAAAAGAAAAGAAATACTTGCATTTCTTATTCTTTCTCTTCCTTGACATGATAGCTTGGTAGCGCATGAAGCCTCAGATGTGTATTGCGTTATGATAACACAAATCTAGAGACATTAGACACACAAATTAGGGCCAGCATGACCAGCTTATTTGTACCACCCACACAGATATACTGCAGTTACAAATGCAAGCAGTGTAGCATTTTAATCTGTCATTGTGGGACAAACACTGATGTTTCTTTCAAAAATAAATGGTTTGAAATTCATGTTTCCATACCTCAGATAAGTGGACAGAAGCTCTCTACTCAAAGCCAGTACTAGCAAGGCGTACCTAATAAAGTGGTCTGTGCGCGTATGTTCTGCATATTAGTAATCTGGTCCCATCCAGAGCTGAAAAATTGGCACAGATCATTTTACTGGACTGAGATTAAAGCATTAGGCTGTAGCCATTTATCCTACACACACTGCAGTGCTTATATGAGGCAGCAGCGCAAGGTTCAGTGATATTTATAATCTACAGTCACTTATTGATGGAAATAGAAAGAAGTATGCATTTAGACCCACAAAAAATATCTGACTTCTGCATGTATTACATGACATATAATAAATTGTGAATTCCCCTGGGGTCAATAAAGTATCTAACTATCTATCTATCTGTCTGTCTGTCTGTTTATGTATGTATGTATGTATGTATGTATGTATGTATGTATGTATGTATGTATGTATGTATGTATGTATGTATCTATCTATCTATCTATCTATCTATCTTAATGCTAATTTTAACTGGCAGCATGTTAAAACAAGTTTATTTATTATTTTTTTCATTATTATGGTTTTTTATTATTTTTTTCACATCCTCAGCAGACCTCAGCTTCAGTCAGAGCAGCTGCAAATATGTGACTTACACAGAAACTAAAGGCTGGGATAGCCACAGTGATTTACATGTCACAGAGCAAACAAGGTCAACATTTGCATCTCTGTCTTGCTTTCATGCATATACATCCATTCATGTAAAATCCTGCTCACTCTGACTGAGGAATTAACAGTGATGTTTTAAAAAGCTTTTAACAGTGGGATTATCATATGGGATGTTCATACAGCCTGCAGGCCTGCAAGAGCTGGTGAAAAAATCAGATTGTGGATGATATTCTAGTTGATTTGAGTCTACCTGCTTGGTTATTCCTCAGACACCTCAAGTCAAACATGCAAAATACAAATAGAACAAAACAAATAAATCCAAACCCCAATTCCCATTATATTGGGACATCGTGTAAAATGTAAATAAAAACACAATACAATGATTTGTAAATCCTTCTCAAACTGTATCAAATGAACACATTATAGAGACAAAATATTTAATCTTCAAACTGATGAATTTTATTGTTTTTTGGCAAATATTTACTCATTTTGAATTCGATGCCTGGAACAAGTTCCGGAAGAGCTGGGACAGTGGCAACTAAAGACTGGGAAAATTGAGGAATGCTCTAAAAACACCTGTTTGGAGCATTACACAGGTGAACAGTTTAATTGGAAACAGGTGAGTGTCATGATTGGGTATAAAAGGAGCCTCCCCGAAAGGCTCAGTCATTCACAAACACTTTAGGAGCAACTGCGTAAGTAAATAGTCCAACACAACAATGTTTCTTAACATACAATTGCAAGAAATTTAGGGGTTTCATCTTCTACAATCCATAACATCATCAAAAGATTCAGAAAATCTGAATCTTCCACCTATGACCTTCAATTTCTCAGGTGGCACTGCATTAAAAACCAACATCATTATGTAAAGGCTATTACCACGTGGGCTCAGAAACACTTCAGAAAACCATTGTCACTTAACACACTTCATCACTACAGCTACAAGAGCAGGTGAAAACTCATATATCAGTCATTTATCAATAACACCCCGAAAGGCTGCCCAGTTCCCCAGTTCTCTGGACCTGAGCTCATCTGAGATGGACTGACACAAAATGGAAAAGTGTGCTGTGGTCTGACAAATTCACATTTCAAATTGCTTTTGGAAATCATGGACATCGTCTTCTGCGGGATAGATAGGAAAAGGACCATCCAGACTGTTATCAGCACAAAGTTCATAAGTCAGTGATGGTATGGGGATGTTAGTGTTTTTTTTTTTCATTTCTGTAAGTCATCACCCTTAATTCTCCCAAATGTGGACCTGTGCACAATCTGAAGTTGTGATCATGCTTGTGATGTGTTTCACTGTATACCTAGCCCTGATGGCCTACAGCAGCGGTCTTCTCAATTTGCTTCACAAGAGGGCATCCTTTACCAAAACCAAAAATCTCCCTATCCTGATAAGAATAACAAAACCCTGTGGCTGCATTGTCTCTGAGTTTGGAATCTATAAACTCTGTTTTTATGCTCGTGCTTCTATGCAGCCAGTCCAGCTGTTCCTCAGTACTGAGCAGTGCAGGACTGAAGATGGCCTGAATCCCAGTGAAGCTTCTCCCTCCCTCTTGGGATTAGTGAAGCACCACTCCCATCAGCCCACCACTCCCAGTAGCCCAGTCACTCAATGTCTGACTTTTCCTAAACAGTGTAATGTTGTGATTTTTAATTTCATGGACATTTGATCTGGCACCTTTGCATCCACTTTGAGTGTCAAACACTTCCATTTTCTGTTTCTGATAAATTGCTAAGACATCAGTGTGTGCAAAAATGAATAAGACTAGTACAAAGTGAAGCAAGAAAATGAACAAAAAATGAACACGATGTAGCAAAAAGTTACAAAATAATCTTCAACATGAACAAAGTGAACAGGAAATTCACAAAATAGATCAGCTGAGCAGCAAAATGAGAATTATGAACAAATATAATGAAGGAAATCAGCAAAAATGAACAAGTAACCAAGTAACTAGACAAACTGAACAAGAAGTGTAGCAAATTAAGCAATAACACGCAAACTGAACAATAAAATGAATCAAAAATAAAGACAAAATAAGAAACAAACGATGCAAAAATGCTTAAAAAACGCAGTTTGCAAGAAAATTAATAATTGAACTGAAATGAATCAAAATACCTTTTAAAATGGGCAAAATGAGCAATAGCATGAGCAGAAATATAATGAATTACATAAACTAAAAGGAGCACAATAACAAAGGACAAAATAAACAAAAAAACATACAAAAAAATCAAAGATGTCAACAAACTGAACAAGAAATGTAGCAAAATAAGCATTAACATACAAACTAAATAGTAATATGAATCAAGAACATCAACAATAACTGACAAAGTAAACAACAAACTGTGTTTTAAAAAACTACAAAATGAACAAAATAGACAAGAAAATAAAAAATACCTCTTAGCATGAACAAGTGTACCGTGGAGAAGGGAAAAATGGGTATAAAATGAGTAAAATGAGAAATTCAATTTAAAAAATCAACAAGAATAAGCAAAAATAAAAAACAAAATAATTATGTAAACAAAAAAGGAACTAAATCAAAAATAAAAAAGGAATCAAAATAAGACGGAAAATGAAAAACAAAAATATTTAGCAAAATAAGCAATAACATACAAACTGAACAATAAAATGAATCAAGAAAATAAACAAGGAACTGTAAAATTGTTATATGAATTTAAAAAATGAACAAAATAGGCTAGAAAACAAATAACTGGACAAAAGGAATCAAACTGCTCCTGAAAATAAGCAAAAGGAACAAAATATGTGCAGGAAAATTTAAAAAATGGGTATAAAACAGACAAAACGAAGAAACACAATGAAGAAAATCAATGAAATGTGCAAAAAATGTTAAACAATTGCAAAACAATCAAGTAAATGAACAAAAAAGGACAAAAAGTCTCCAAAATGAACAAAAAAAGCATGTGTAGAGCACAGGTGTAATTAGTGGAGGAGCAGAGGCTGAATGAAGCCTCTCCCTCCCTCTGGGGATTAGAGGAGCAGCCTCACACTTCACCCAGTAGCCAGTTTTCCAGCTGCTGTGGGAGTAGATGTTCAACTCTGCATCTCTGTCCAGGCTTTTGTTTTCCTGCATTTCCCTTGATGTTATTGCCCTTCTCTTCCTGCCCCTGTTGGCACACATACCCCCTCATCTTCCTCCTCCAGCCCACCATGTGTCAGTTTTTACAGAGCAATGACATTGATAATGTAGCTAAATTCTGTATAAATTTACCACGCAATAATCTAAAAAAAATCAACAAAGTGGTTCAAATAATCAAGATGATTAATAGTGTAGCGGCTGTGGGGTGCCGCTAGGGGGAGCCACCCGGCATTATGGGGACTTGTGGGTTTATGTTGGGGATGTTTTTGGGTTTTTGTTCAGTTCGTGCCAGACTGTTGAGAGGAGGGGTGGTGGAATAAATTTCTTGTGTGTGAACCGCCGGTTTCCTCGCCGTTCTTTACTCCACATGGCCGCCCAGCGCCACAATAGCATAGTCCAAAAAGAAACAAAAAAATCCACAAAATGATCAACATAATCCAGAAAAGCCCCTCCTTGAATTGCCATCTTATCGTGGTGGAGGGTTTTGCGTGCCCGAGTGATCCTAGGAGCTATGTTGTTGGGGGCAGTTCACCCCTGGTAGGGTCCTAGGTGATTATGTTGATGAGAATGCTTTCTGCACTCTATACTGATCTTTAGTTCTCCCATACTTCTCATATTGTGTTGAAGTCTGGGGAAACACTTATCAATGCACGATAAACCCATTAGTCACCTTACAGAAACGAGCAGTGCGGCTCATCCATGAGGTTGGATTTCTCGAACACACACACAGTCTGTTTATGCAATCAAAGTTGCTAAAATTTAATTAGCTCGTGAAATACAATACATTAATAATCCTCTATAAAACATTTAACAAATTATTGCCAATTAATTTACAAAATTTTTTCTTAATTAAATGGAGAGCTCATGATCGCCGAAGTTATGAAGACTTTATGTTACCTAGAATTCGAACTACTCGCAAAAGCTTTTGTGTGTCTGTTTGCGGCGTCAAACTTTGGAATAATCTGGAAATACAGCACAAGCAATGCCAAACTATTTACAGCTTTAAACGATTATATAAACT